>CAJVPM010000187.1:0-21605 GCA_910592325.1 Scutellospora calospora | reverse complement strand
TCTTTATTTGTATTTTATAAATTATCTTATAAGTTAGCAATATCTTTAACTAGCATTATTAGAATCAGAATAGTCTTATGATTATAACAAGCTATAATTTGTAGAAATTAGATTAGTAGTTATAGATTTATTAGTGTTTAGAAATCTCTATTAATGTTTAACTATACTTAACTACACTTGAAGATGTTTGAAGATGTTTGAAGATGTTTGATGATGTTTGATGATGTTTGATGATGTTTGATGATATTTGAAGACGTTTGAAGATGTTTAATTATATTTGAAAACATTTAACTATGTTTGAAGATATTTAAGAAAAAGATATAAAAACTTTGCCTTTTCCTTCTTTTGTTAAAGTTAGATTTGTCCTCTACAATTTTCTTAATATTAGAATTCTTTTAACACAAACACTAATAGATAATCTTGTATTATTGATATTGTATTGTAAATAAAGAATACTCTTTGCTTTAATATAATCTTTCTAATAATTGCTTTTGTAAAGTAATATCCTGTTTTGATACTGTTGAGAGTCTCTCTTCCATATCTTATGTTACTTGTAATATACTAAGAAAGCAATACTACTTGTAATATTTTAGTGCCTTCTGATAGAAAACCAAAAGAAATTTTTAAATATTTAGAACTTCTAAAGAAAGAAAATCCTAAAGAACTTTTAACTAAAAAGCCCTTAAAAAACCTTTCTTGCAAAACAAAGAAGCCTTTCTCTTTCTTCTCTGATGATCTCTAGGAAGCTTTTCTTTTCTCTTTGCTGATCACAATCTATGTTATACTTGATTTACATTATATGAACACCAAAAAAGATTATTAACTTCTAGAATCAATCTATATAGTATAAGAACATATAAAATAACCTATATTATTTCAAGTCTAGAAAGACTAAGTTCATATTATACAAATGTTGAGAAATTATATTTAAACTCAGAAGACTCTCTATTTATAACTGCCTATTACTAAGAAAGTAATAGTATACTAGAAAACAATCCTACTAGACAAACTTTGTAGAAAGTGCTACTTTTAAGCCTTTGCATTAGTTACAATTCTAGGGTTAGATCTTCTAGTCTTAGACATTTTTAGATTAGACTTTATACTTTGAAGAATACTCTATGAGCCAAATCAGATAAGTGTAATAACTCAACTATAGCTAGTAACTTACTACAAACCTTAACAATACTAGTTAAGTATGAATTATTCACAAGCCAAATATATAGGTGTAAGTAATTCCAACTCTTCAGAAACAAATTATATATTTTAGAAACAGATACCTTACAATCTAAACGTGTAGAAATAAGGTATCTTTTGACAAAAACCTATATGAATAGAGTATACTAGTTGTATATAGAACAAATCTAATAATATAATCTACAACACCAAGATACTAATCAAGCTTATAAAGTTATATAAACTCTATATTCAGACTTATCTTGTGAACTATACTTTTCTATAACAAACCTTCATTGATTATACTAAGAATTTTGGATCTGGTACTATTATATATACAAAGCTACTAAATATACTCAATGAATTGTTACTACTCATATAACCCTAACTACAAACTCAACTTATAATCAAGCTAGAGCTACAGCATATGATATTTTTTTTAGTTGCTGATATAACATACCTCTTGAAATCCTTAAACAAATTATTCAAACTTTTTTTGCCAAATATACTCAATATTTCTTTACTCTTTATTTATCTACTTTTTTCGATATCACTCCTTTTAATCATTTCCTTGAATAATTAAATAATCTAGTTGCAGATAATTCTTTCTTTACCAAAGCCCTCAAACTGCTTTAGAAAATATAGAATCCTCTATTATTAATTTAGATAATACCTCTTTTGAATTTAGTACCCAAGTACAAGATAGTTTAAGTTAAAGTTTAAAACCAGAAAATATAATTATAGAACTTTAATATACTACATCTCTACTCCTTTACAATGAAAATACTACTTATATTAACTTTTCTCTATGAGATAGAAATAGAACTTCCTCATCTCCTTTACTAATATACCTCTTCTACTACCTATTTTTTTTTTTTTTTTTTTTTTTTTTTTTTTATTTGATAAACATACCATCAGTGAAATTTTTATTGGTATAGATAGTTTTGAGCAATGATTACATATATGAGAGTACAACTAGCTACATGTACAACTTTAGATTGTCTAATTTAAGTAGTCCACTCAAAGGTTCTACACTAGTTGCCATACCTGAAATTTATTTGAAAATTCCCTATTTAAACTCTCTGGCTATATGCCATTCCTATCCTGCTATCATTTATAACAAGGAACATTTAATTTGGTTTAAAGGAAAATTAATAGCCATCCTACAAAAATTTTGTTAGATAGTGGTGTTTCTTGAAACTTTATTGATGTAAAGTTTACTGAACAAAATAATATTATAACTACAAACATTAAACCTATTGTTGTTAAACTTGCTGATGGAAGAAAAACTAAAACAAAAAAAGTCATGAATATTAAAAAGTTGGAATTAGAAATCTACTATACCTTTAGGATACAAACTAAAGTTATTACTCTACAATATTATGATGCTATTCTTAAAAAGCCTTAGTTGTATCATGCTAACTCTACTATTGATTGGAGAACTAACATACTCACTTTCCAATATAGCTTAAAAACTATTGTTGTTAAGGCTGATAACTTAAGTTCTACCTCCTCTAATTCTAATTGCAACTCAATTTATATCTCTTACCAACAACTTGCTAAAGCCTCTACTAATACTGAATTATTTGCAGTATATTTAGATACTTCAAGTAATGATAAAAAGAAAGTTGAACCTGAAGTTCAAAAGAGTCAAGTTTTATAGAGGTAAGATCTTTATTTTTTCTGTTTATTCTATTAGGTAGAGAGGGTTTGAAATATTTTTTATAGCTTGTAGAAGGTTTTCCTATTCCAAACATAGCAGTATCATATCTAATAGCATATTCAATAGCAGCTTCCAAGGTATCAGGAGCCTTGTATGCAACTTTTATTCTAGTTATAGGTTTTAATTCATCAGTATAGTATGTTATTTGGTCCAAGGCATCTATGTTTGTAATTTGTCTTACAATATTTTGAATTGTGTTATATAATCTCTTATAGTTCCAGTTTGTCTAAGCTTTTTAATTTGTTACAGAGATATTGTTAATAGTTAGAAGGTTGAAAAGTATTTTTAATTGTATCTGCAAACCTATTCCAATCATTAAATAGAGGTTAGTTGTTATTTGTAACAACTCTATTTAAGTACCAATATAGAATAGCATTTTTGAGGCCTGTAGTAGCATAGTGGACTTGGGTTGGTTTATCTGCAAAACCTTGAGCTAAGAAAATTGTTTGTATTTATAATAACTAAGCTACTATGTTTTTATAAGGTTTCTCTTTAAACATAGGAATTTTTATACTAATTTTTGTAGGTATAAGATTATTTTCTTGTTGTTATTATTGCCCTTGGGGTTGTTGTTAGGCTTGGGGTTGACCAAGTTGTTGTGTTAAAACATTTTGAACATTAACAAGTAGTCCAATAGTATTTACTAAATCTTGTATAGATATTATTTTGTTTAGAAAAATTATGAGAAAGAGACTAACAAAAATACAAATAAAACAAGTATATAGCAAAGTAAAAAGACAATAGTGTGTAGAAAATAAAGTATGTGTAGTGTGGTGAAAAGCTTTTCACTACTACCAAGTTGTAAAGGTTTAGTTATAATAAGAAGTTATTATGTAGTTTTTGCTAATAAATACTTAATTTTTATTAAAGAAATTTTGCTAGGTTTAAATAATTTTTTAAATGTATATAATTTTAAGAATAAAAATATATTAAAAATAAAAGCTTAGTTCACTTATTAGGTTTACTAATCTATTTAGAAGATTCTGGCATAAAATAATATATAAATAAAGATAAAAATAGAAAATAGATATAAATTATTATAAATCAAAGTCAATCATTAATACACATGTTAATTACATCATTGATAAGCAAAATTGCACTATAGAATGAAGTAAATGAGTTATAATAATGCTTATCTATCTATGTTATATTTGCTAAATTAATCCTTATTATATTTGATAAGCTGATAAGCTAAATATAGCTAAATTAATTATAGTAATTAGCACGTTATTAAGAAAAGACTTAGAAAAATAATGAAAAAGAAAAATTACAGAGAAATTATAGTATTGTTACAATTACTTTATGTAGTAACAAGCCAAAATTAATTAATTTATTATATAATTAATTAATTACTTAAGGTCTGGCGATCTTAGTATGGTGGTTAGATTGCTAGACCACTATGCAAGAGGTCTAGAGTTCAAATCTCACTGTATATAGAATTAAATAATTACTTAGATATCTGTATTCAACTTACAGTAAAACTCTACTTGTTTCTGGAGTTATAACCCTGTAAATCACATTGCACTAATACCAATCAGATATTGGAAGTGTGACGAGGCATTCAGTAAGGTGTAACATTACATGAATAAATCTTAATAAAATCTACGAGCAGGGGATCTGCATAGTAAAAATTCTAAGTTAGGTGAAGTAATACAAATTTTGATAGTTATACTAGTTAATGTCTGATCTGAGAAAGAAAATCTGCATATGAAAAAATTGGTGAAATAGATATAAGTAAGTCCTGAGTACAGAAGGATTGATGAAACAGGTGTGAGTAAGTTTATTATATGAGGTCATACAGCAACACCAACTTGGCTTAGCAGCTAACTAGATTTGGAGGATCTGTCTCATATGATATTCAGTGGCAAAGTTGGCAACACCAAGCAACAAATTTGGGAGGATCTACTTTGTGTAATATCTGAAAGCACAGATGACTAACTTGGTAGAAAGTTACAGTAGAAACCAGGTTTGTACAAATATCGAACAAGGGTTTATGCAAGCTAAATTGGGATATAGCGTAGCATAGTTGGGTACCATAGTACTCATTAGTTAGGGAGTTGGTGAAGTAACACCTTGTGATAGAGTCTAGGCTCCGAACTATAAAGTTTGTAGACTAATATCAGCTCAGATGTTTTCCAGGAGAAGTAGCACAGGGTTAGGCGAACCTTAGTAAAAAAGAATAGAATACAAGTAAGTATCATAGAGCCAAAGAGTTTAAATAGGTAATCTTCAAATAGATTTCAGATATAGTAGCTAGTATAGAACCTTCAGGTGAACTACTTAAATTAGACAATCTAGAGTTGTATATGTAGCTAGTTGTACTTTCACAATATGTAACATTTACTCACTATCAATACCAATAAAAGTTTCAGCTGATAGCATTTGTATAAAAAAAAAAAAAAAAAAAAAAAAAAAAATTAATTACTTAATTATTTTATAACTTTAGTTAAATTTTTAATTTAAAATTAATTAATTACTTAATCATTTTATAACTAATAATTTGGTTAAATTTTTAATTTATAATTAATTATTAATTTAAAATTAATTAATTTATCATATAATTAATTATTTTACTTAATCATTTTATAACTTAGTTAAAATTTTAATTTAAAATTAATTAATCTGTTTTTTTTTAATCAATCTAATCAATCAACTGTTATTAATAATTTTTGATCAGTTCTATAATATATTTTTTCTTACTTTAGATTATAGATTATTTAATTTGATACTTCTTTTAGTACTTTATCTTTTGTTATTAGTATTATCTAATTTAGTACTTCTTCTTTATTATTAGTATTATTGAGTTTCTTTTTCTAGTATTGAACTAACTTTTCTTTATTTTTTTTAGTATTGTAAAACTTTTTTTTTGTTATTAGTTACATTTCTTTTAATACTAATATTGCTTAGTTTAATGCTTCTTTTTTTGTTATATTGTGTAGTTTTTCTGCTAGAAATTAAATCTGCAACTAGTATAAAAAGATAAGTACTAGTTTGTTTTTCTTATTCTTGTTGTTATTCATTTTTTTACTAACTCTTCTTTTTTTATAAATTTATTTTATTCCAAGTTTATAAAATAGTATGAGAATAGATATTTGGATTTGAAACTAATATTATTAATAAATATTAGTTTGTTTTTCTCATTCTTGTTATTGTTTATTCTTTTACTAACTTTTCTTTTTTTTATAGGTTTATATTTTATTCTGAGTTTGTGAAATAGTATTAGAATAGATATTTAGACTTATAATTAATACTATTGATAAATATTAGTTTGTTTTTTGTATTCTTGTCATTGTTTATTCTTTTACTATCTCTTCTTTTTTCATAAGTTTGTGTTTTGTCTGAGTTTATAAAATGGTATCAAAATAGGTATTTGGACTTAAAATTAGTACTATTGATAAGTACTAGTTTATTTTATTTTTTTTAAATTTTAAAGAGTAGGCCTAGTCTTGGTTTTTATTGAATAGTTCAAAATATATATAGCATTTTTATATATATTATATTTATTCTATTACTTTAACTTAAGCTAGAGCTAGTTTACTCTACAGCCTATATTTTACTAGAATAGGCATGTAGAACTTTCTTTAGATTAATAGATTTGCTATATAGTTAGAAGAAATATTATTATGAAGAAAAAGGTTTGATTATATAATAAGTTTCTTATTTATAAGTAATATTAGAGTTATAGTATTTGAAGTGTGTTCTTGTGAGTTGTTGTTAGTTATTATAACTAGAAGAGAATTAATTATTGTATTTTTTGTGTTAGTGTTTGTAGATATAGTTAGAGTAGTTTGTTATAAATTTATATATCTGGTAGTCTAAAGGTTGTTGTAGATAGATTTGGTAATTTTATGTAGTAATATTGTAGCAAAATTCTTTTTTGTATTATCTGTTGTAGATTTTAGTAAAGTTAATAGTGTTATTGAGATTAGATCCTATAAGATATTTAGATTTGATGTATTAAAGTTAGTGTTGTATATTATATCGATTATATTTTGAGTAACTATATTATTAGATATAAAGTTGTTAGAGTATTTTAATATGAATTTTGTACAGTTAGTTGTGATTATAATAAGTAATGAGTTGTATTTGTTAAGCAAATAAGCTAGTGTAGGTTGTCTTCAGTATTTGTTTTGTATTGTATACTTAGATCTAAAGTATATTCAGATAAATTATAAATATATAGATTTTGTTATATTAGTAGTTTATTAAGAAGGAATTTTAACTTAAAAGCTTTTATATATGAATAAGTGAAGTGAGTAGAACTTGTAATCAGAGTATAGTTATAGTTGATAAAAGTATATATAGCTTTCTAGTCTATAGTAGTTTAAGTATTTGTCTAAAGTTATGCTTTGTTTGAGGAGTAATATTGTGCTATATATATAGTATTATTTAGATAATATATAAAGTATCAAGAGTTATGTTTGATTACATGGTACTACCAGTAAAGGTGGAATGAGTTTGAGTTTTGTATATTGTTAACATATAAAATATAAAGAAAAATACAAATTGCTTAATAACTTTTGATCTACTAGTCTAAATTAGATGAAACACATACCATTAGAATCAGCTCCCTAAAACGGTTCTAATGAGCCAAGAATTATTAAAATCCAATTACTAGATCTCGAGATAATTAAGATCTTACTTTTTATCATAATCTGTATAATCGAGTAACTACTACAGAAGATTCGTTACATATAATATATTTATTACCTATGGTTTTTGAGACACTTTTATTATTTATCATATATATAGCATATATACTATTTATTATATATTTTATATATATATTAGTTATATTATATATTTTATTAGTAATAGTTGTAGTATATATAGCTCATATAATATATATAGCCTATTATATTTCTAATATTTTATAAAGTATAAAAACAGCATATGTAGAACTTGATTTCATTATTGAGTCTTTATACTCTTTTATAATAAAAGTACCTTTCTGATACTTTGAAATAAATATTTTTGATATCTTCATATATCTTTAATTATTACCTCTTTCATAATTGCAAATTACCCTAAATCTTCTTTGTTAAGTTTTGTAAAAACATCCTAAATATTTTAACAAAATACAGTAACAAGGATGTTATGCAAAGTATTTTCTGTTATTAGTCTCTTTAGTTAGTTGTTCTTTCTAAAGAAGTAGAAGCAACATAACAGTATATTAGATAGTTATCAGTAAAGAGATAGAACTAAAGTTAGATTTAAAAGATATAGAATTAGCTGTAATATCTTGTGTTAAAGTTTTTATGTTAATATTAAGTTATAAGTAGTTAATAATAATAAATAGTTGTTGCCAGAAAGACTACATATATATTTTTGGTTTATACTATAGTTTATGTTCGAATTGCTAGTAGAGTGAGTTAAAAGTGATAACAAATACAGTCAACTCTAGATATAATGAACCTTTTTATAATAAACTCTAGATATAATGAACTCAAAATTTTTAAAATTTAATATTAGTTCAGTATAACAAGAGCTATAGCTCTTAAGAAAATATAGTAATTCTATATAACAAACTTTTTTTTTTGACCAGAATCTAGAGTTTGTTATAGAAAGAGTTAACTATATTAAGTTTTTAAGATAGATAGTAATATTAGTAGTAGATAATGTAGTTGAGATGATCAAAAGAATTCTAGCACAGATTATATAGTTTATAGAAGGCTATATTATAAGTTGTATATGAAAAGTTGTGTTTGTAAATAGAATATGCTATATAAAGTTTGCGTTTTGTTCTATTGTATTGGTATTTTGAATTTGAATGCTAAGATAAGTAGTTATACTGTGTTTTTTGAGTTAGTAGCTTGTATTATTTTTAGTTATTGTATTGCTATTCCAAGTAGAAAGAGGTCAGTAGTAATATTTGGTATAGAAATGTTTAGTTGTATAGTAAGGTTATTCATAGTGTTAGTATTAAAAAGTGAGTAGTGAGTAAGTAGGTCAGTAATATCTATTTGCAAATAAATTTGTTTAGTAACTTGAATTGGTATGGTATAATTTGTTAAGATTGTGATACTACATTTGTTGTAATAGGTGTTAGCAGTATTAATACAGTGTTGGCATTGTATTAGTAAGTTGTTATTATTGTTAGTAGGTAAATTCTAGTGAGATATTTTGGTTAAGTTATTATTTTGTTAATAATTTTTTCTATTATTATTTGAGAATTGATATGTGTTAAAACTTATTTGTAAGTTGTGTTAGTTGTATTTGTGACTATAAAAAGGTTTAGATATATGAGGTTGTCTGTATGTTGAGAGTTGTTTATTAGTAAGTTGTTTATAAGTAGTTTTTTGATTTCTTTGTACTATTATAAAATATATCCTTTTTGCATTTTTTGTATTTTATATAGGAATGTTGTTTAGTTTAGGATATATATATTTGTATAATTAGTTAGTTGTTCTATTGTATAAATATTTGCTTTAGTTGATTGTAGCTTGTAGGTTATAGATGATTTGAGTTTTTTAAGCAAGTTGTTAATAGATATTTTAAGAAAAAGTAGTGGTATTAGCCAAAAGTGAGTGATATTTGCAAGAGTTATATCTAAGGTATGTATTAGTTATAGAGTTAGAGTAGTAGTCATATTATTAATCTTTTGTAGTATAATGAAGTTTTTGTATTGAATAATACTTTGGTTAATATATACAGCATTTTGAATTTGTTGGAGTTAAATATTTAGTGATATGTTGTTATC
Organism: Scutellospora calospora; assembly: GCA_910592325.1. Lineage (NCBI taxonomy): Eukaryota > Fungi > Glomeromycota > Glomeromycetes > Diversisporales > Gigasporaceae > Scutellospora > Scutellospora calospora. The sequence continues at coordinate 12,009 of CAJVPM010000187.1, read as the reverse complement.
TATATTTAGAGTTTGAATTAGAGTAGTTATATGATTTTGTTTTTTATATCCTATAGGTCTCAGAGTTCATAGATATTATAATTAAGAATTGTTGAGCTTGGTATAGATGATGCGAAGGTAGCTTTATGCTTAGTTAGAGTTATATATTTGTTAGTAAGTTTTTTGTATATAGTATAGAGTAAAATAGTATCTGAGTTTAGTAAGAGAATCTAGAGATGACAACTATATTAATTATATATATTAATTGTTTATCTGTAATTTTCTTTCTTTTTAAACAATTTGTTACTTGAGTGAGTTCATTAGTAATAATTTTGTGAATAGAATTGTGTGAGATATGAGTATTGAACTAGCATCTCAAGAAGTGAAAGGAGTAGTTTGGTTGAACTACTATAATAGTTGTGTTATTGAAGATAGTATTATGTAAAATATCATCATTATAGACTACTGCTAGTACAGATTTAGATAGATTAATAGTTATATTATCAAGTATATAGAAAGAGGTTGTGATACTTGTGATTTGTTCTAGTGTTTATCTGTTAGGTACAATCTACAGTATATCATCTATGTAGACTAATACTAGTTAGTCAAATAGAAGATTAGATGGATTTGTTGTATGTAGGCTACTAGTTTGTATTGTATATTCAGAGAAGTTATTACAAATAAAAGTAATAAGAAGGTTATAGAATATATGCTATAGTATAGATATAATAGTTTCTTCTTGATCTAACCTATTATATACAGGATATGAGTCTATGAGTTCTAGGTTTATAATGATATTGTTGTTATAGTTTGAGTGGATGTTAATAATTAGATTATATAGCTTATAAGATATGTAGTTAGAAAAGTGCTTTGGATAAGAGTTTGATATGTACTAAGTTATATATCTTACTTATGTTTTGTGATAAGAGCCAAAGCTCTTTTTTGTGAGTATGTGTATCTTCAAGAATAAGTATTAGGATTTGAATAGGTTTGCTAGTTGAGGTGTTTGATAATGCTACAAAGTTGTTAGAATTTAGTATATTATATTTAAAAAATACATTAGAAAAAGCTAGTATAATGAAACTACCAAACTAATAACAATACAAAAAATTATTCAGATTATCAACAACTCACCTAACAACAAAACAACAGGTTTTTCTTACATCTCTAATTAAATATTAAAATATTGTAGATTGAAACTACTAAACCTTCTTACACTTCTCTTTAACTAATACCTAGATCTAAACCAAATATCTACTCTATAGAAAAATAGCTACATATTCTTAGTCTCAAAAAAATCTAAGTTTATAGAGCAATTAAATTATATCAGACCAATCTCGCTAATTGAATATACTTGAAAGATCTTAACAAAAATTATTACTTGCTAACTAAGTACTATATTATCCAAATATAATATACTAAATTCTAACAACTTTGTAGCATTATCAAACACCTCAACTAGCAAACCTATTCAAATCCTAATACTTATTCTTGAAGATACACATACTCACAAAAAAGAGCTTTGGCTCTTATCACAAAACATAAGTAAGATATATAACTTAGTACATATCAAACTCTTATCCAAAGCACTTTTCTAACTACATATCTTATAAGCTATATAATCTAATTATTAACATCCACTCAAACTATAACAACAATATCATTATAAACCTAGAACTCATAGACTCATATCCTGTATATAATAGGTTAGATCAAGAAGAAACTATTATATCTATACTATAGCATATATTCTATAACCTTCTTATTACTTTTATTTGTAATAACTTCTCTGAATATACAATACAAACTAGTAGCCTACATACAACAAATCCATCTAATCTTCTATTTGACTAACTAGTATTAGTCTACATAGATGATATACTGTAGATTGTACCTAACAGATAAACACTAGAACAAATCACAAGTATCACAACCTCTTTCTATATACTTGATAATATAACTATTAATCTATCTAAATCTGTACTAGCAGTAGTCTATAATGATGATATTTTACATAATACTATCTTCAATAACACAACTATTATAGTAGTTCAACCAAACTACTCCTTTCACTTCTTGAGATGCTAGTTCAATACTCATATCTCACACAATTCTATTCACAAAATTATTACTAATGAACTCACTCAAGTAACAAATTGTTTAAAAAGAAAGAAAATTACAGATAAACAATTAATATATATAATTAATATAGTTGTCATCTCTAGATTCTCTTACTAAACTCAGATACTATTTTACTCTATACTATATACAAAAAACTTACTAACAAATATATAACTCTAACTAAGCATAAAGCTACCTTCGCATCATCTATACCAAGCTCAACAATTCTTAATTATAATATCTATGAACTCTGAGACCTATAGGATATAAAAAACAAAATCATATAACTACTCTAATTCAAACTCTAAATATAGATAACAACATATCACTAAATATTTAACTCCAACAAATTCAAAATGCTGTATATATTAACCAAAGTATTATTCAATACAAAAACTTCATTATACTACAAAAGATTAATAATATGACTACTACTCTAACTCTATAACTAATACATACCTTAGATATAACTCTTGCAAATATCACTCACTTTTGGCTAATACCACTACTTTTTCTTAAAATATCTATTAACAACTTGCTTAAAAAACTCAAATCATCTATAACCTACAAGCTACAATCAACTAAAGCAAATATTTATACAATAGAACAACTAACTAATTATACAAATATATATATCCTAAACTAAACAACATTCCTATATAAAATACAAAAAATGCAAAAAGGATATATTTTATAATAGTACAAAGAAATCAAAAAACTACTTATAAACAACTTACTAATAAACAACTCTCAACATACAGACAACCTCATATATCTAAACCTTTTTATAGTCACAAATACAACTAACACAACTTACAAATAAGTTTTAACACATATCAATTCTCAAATAATAATAGAAAAAATTATTAACAAAATAATAACTTAACCAAAATATCTCACTAGAATTTACCTACTAACAATAATAACAACTTACTAATACAATGCCAACACTGTATTAATACTGCTAACACCTATTACAACAAATGTAGTATCACAATCTTAACAAATTATACCATACCAATTCAAGTTACTAAACAAATTTATTTGCAAATAGATATTACTGACCTACTTACTCACTACTCACTTTTTAATACTAACACTATGAATAACCTTACTATACAACTAAACATTTCTATACCAAATATTACTACTGACCTCTTTCTACTTGGAATAGCAATACAATAACTAAAAATAATACAAGCTACTAACTCAAAAAACACAGTATAACTACTTATCTTAGCATTCAAATTCAAAATACCAATACAATAGAACAAAACGCAAACTTTATATAGCATATTCTATTTACAAACACAACTTTTCATATACAACTTATAATATAGCCTTCTATAAACTATATAATCTGTGCTAGAATTCTTTTGATCATCTCAACTACATTATCTACTACTAATATTACTATCTATCTTAAAAACTTAATATAGTTAACTCTTTCTATAACAAACTCTAGATTCTGGTCAAAAAAAAAAGTTTGTTATATAGAATTACTATATTTTCTTAAGAGCTATAGCTCTTGTTATACTGAACTAATATTAAATTTTAAAAATTTTGAGTTCATTATATCTAGAGTTTATTATAAAAAGGTTCATTATATCTAGAGTTGACTGTATTTGTTATCACTTTTAACTCACTCTACTAGCAATTCGAACATAAACTATAGTATAAACCAAAAATATATATGTAGTCTTTCTGGCAACAACTATTTATTATTATTAACTACTTATAACTTAATATTAACATAAAAACTTTAACACAAGATATTACAGCTAATTCTATATCTTTTAAATCTAACTTTAGTTCTATCTCTTTACTGATAACTATCTAATATACTGTTATGTTGCTTCTACTTCTTTAGAAAGAACAACTAACTAAAGAGACTAATAACAGAAAATACTTTGCATAACATCCTTGTTACTGTATTTTGTTAAAATATTTAGGATGTTTTTACAAAACTTAACAAAGAAGATTTAGGGTAATTTGCAATTATGAAAGAGGTAATAATTAAAGATATATGAAGATATCAAAAATATTTATTTCAAAGTATCAGAAAGGTACTTTTATTATAAAAGAGTATAAAGACTCAATAATGAAATCAAGTTCTACATATGCTGTTTTTATACTTTATAAAATATTAGAAATATAATAGGCTATATATATTATATGAGCTATATATACTACAACTATTACTAATAAAATATATAATATAACTAATATATATATAAAATATATAATAAATAGTATATATGCTATATATATGATAAATAATAAAAGTGTCTCAAAAACCATAGGTAATAAATATATTATATGTAACGAATCTTCTGTAGTAGTTACTCGATTATACAGATTATGATAAAAAGTAAGATCTTAATTATCTCGAGATCTAGTAATTGGATTTTAATAATTCTTGGCTCATTAGAACCGTTTTAGGGAGCTGATTCTAATGGTATGTGTTTCATCTAATTTAGACTAGTAGATCAAAAGTTATTAAGCAATTTGTATTTTTCTTTATATTTTATATGTTAACAATATACAAAACTCAAACTCATTCCACCTTTACTGGTAGTACCATGTAATCAAACATAACTCTTGATACTTTATATATTATCTAAATAATACTATATATATAGCACAATATTACTCCTCAAACAAAGCATAACTTTAGACAAATACTTAAACTACTATAGACTAGAAAGCTATATATACTTTTATCAACTATAACTATACTCTGATTACAAGTTCTACTCACTTCACTTATTCATATATAAAAGCTTTTAAGTTAAAATTCCTTCTTAATAAACTACTAATATAACAAAATCTATATATTTATAATTTATCTGAATATACTTTAGATCTAAGTATACAATACAAAACAAATACTGAAGACAACCTACACTAGCTTATTTGCTTAACAAATACAACTCATTACTTATTATAATCACAACTAACTGTACAAAATTCATATTAAAATACTCTAACAACTTTATATCTAATAATATAGTTACTCAAAATATAATCGATATAATATACAACACTAACTTTAATACATCAAATCTAAATATCTTATAGGATCTAATCTCAATAACACTATTAACTTTACTAAAATCTACAACAGATAATACAAAAAAGAATTTTGCTACAATATTACTACATAAAATTACCAAATCTATCTACAACAACCTTTAGACTACCAGATATATAAATTTATAACAAACTACTCTAACTATATCTACAAACACTAACACAAAAAATACAATAATTAATTCTCTTCTAGTTATAATAACTAACAACAACTCACAAGAACACACTTCAAATACTATAACTCTAATATTACTTATAAATAAGAAACTTATTATATAATCAAACCTTTTTCTTCATAATAATATTTCTTCTAACTATATAGCAAATCTATTAATCTAAAGAAAGTTCTACATGCCTATTCTAGTAAAATATAGGCTGTAGAGTAAACTAGCTCTAGCTTAAGTTAAAGTAATAGAATAAATATAATATATATAAAAATGCTATATATATTTTGAACTATTCAATAAAAACCAAGACTAGGCCTACTCTTTAAAATTTAAAAAAAATAAAATAAACTAGTACTTATCAATAGTACTAATTTTAAGTCCAAATACCTATTTTGATACCATTTTATAAACTCAGACAAAACACAAACTTATGAAAAAAGAAGAGATAGTAAAAGAATAAACAATGACAAGAATACAAAAAACAAACTAATATTTATCAATAGTATTAATTATAAGTCTAAATATCTATTCTAATACTATTTCACAAACTCAGAATAAAATATAAACCTATAAAAAAAAGAAAAGTTAGTAAAAGAATAAACAATAACAAGAATGAGAAAAACAAACTAATATTTATTAATAATATTAGTTTCAAATCCAAATATCTATTCTCATACTATTTTATAAACTTGGAATAAAATAAATTTATAAAAAAAGAAGAGTTAGTAAAAAAATGAATAACAACAAGAATAAGAAAAACAAACTAGTACTTATCTTTTTATACTAGTTGCAGATTTAATTTCTAGCAGAAAAACTACACAATATAACAAAAAAAGAAGCATTAAACTAAGCAATATTAGTATTAAAAGAAATGTAACTAATAACAAAAAAAAAGTTTTACAATACTAAAAAAAATAAAGAAAAGTTAGTTCAATACTAGAAAAAGAAACTCAATAATACTAATAATAAAGAAGAAGTACTAAATTAGATAATACTAATAACAAAAGATAAAGTACTAAAAGAAGTATCAAATTAAATAATCTATAATCTAAAGTAAGAAAAAATATATTATAGAACTGATCAAAAATTATTAATAACAGTTGATTGATTAGATTGATTAAAAAAAAACAGATTAATTAATTTTAAATTAAAATTTTAACTAAGTTATAAAATGATTAAGTAAAATAATTAATTATATGATAAATTAATTAATTTTAAATTAATAATTAATTATAAATTAAAAATTTAACCAAATTATTAGTTATAAAATGATTAAGTAATTAATTAATTTTAAATTAAAAATTTAACTAAAGTTATAAAATAATTAAGTAATTAATTTTTTTTTTTTTTTTTTTTTTTTTTTTTATACAAATGCTATCAGCTGAAACTTTTATTGGTATTGATAGTGAGTAAATGTTACATATTGTGAAAGTACAACTAGCTACATATACAACTCTAGATTGTCTAATTTAAGTAGTTCACCTGAAGGTTCTATACTAGCTACTATATCTGAAATCTATTTGAAGATTACCTATTTAAACTCTTTGGCTCTATGATACTTACTTGTATTCTATTCTTTTTTACTAAGGTTCGCCTAACCCTGTGCTACTTCTCCTGGAAAACATCTGAGCTGATATTAGTCTACAAACTTTATAGTTCGGAGCCTAGACTCTATCACAAGGTGTTACTTCACCAACTCCCTAACTAATGAGTACTATGGTACCCAACTATGCTACGCTATATCCCAATTTAGCTTGCATAAACCCTTGTTCGATATTTGTACAAACCTGGTTTCTACTGTAACTTTCTACCAAGTTAGTCATCTGTGCTTTCAGATATTACACAAAGTAGATCCTCCCAAATTTGTTGCTTGGTGTTGCCAACTTTGCCACTGAATATCATATGAGACAGATCCTCCAAATCTAGTTAGCTGCTAAGCCAAGTTGGTGTTGCTGTATGACCTCATATAATAAACTTACTCACACCTGTTTCATCAATCCTTCTGTACTCAGGACTTACTTATATCTATTTCACCAATTTTTTCATATGCAGATTTTCTTTCTCAGATCAGACATTAACTAGTATAACTATCAAAATTTGTATTACTTCACCTAACTTAGAATTTTTACTATGCAGATCCCCTGCTCGTAGATTTTATTAAGATTTATTCATGTAATGTTACACCTTACTGAATGCCTCGTCACACTTCCAATATCTGATTGGTATTAGTGCAATGTGATTTACAGGGTTATAACTCCAGAAACAAGTAGAGTTTTACTGTAAGTTGAATACAGATATCTAAGTAATTATTTAATTCTATATACAGTGAGATTTGAACTCTAGACCTCTTGCATAGTGGTCTAGCAATCTAACCACCATACTAAGATCGCCAGACCTTAAGTAATTAATTAATTATATAATAAATTAATTAATTTTGGCTTGTTACTACATAAAGTAATTGTAACAATACTATAATTTCTCTGTAATTTTTCTTTTTCATTATTTTTCTAAGTCTTTTCTTAATAACGTGCTAATTACTATAATTAATTTAGCTATATTTAGCTTATCAGCTTATCAAATATAATAAGGATTAATTTAGCAAATATAACATAGATAGATAAGCATTATTATAACTCATTTACTTCATTCTATAGTGCAATTTTGCTTATCAATGATGTAATTAACATGTGTATTAATGATTGACTTTGATTTATAATAATTTATATCTATTTTCTATTTTTATCTTTATTTATATATTATTTTATGCCAGAATCTTCTAAATAGATTAGTAAACCTAATAAGTGAACTAAGCTTTTATTTTTAATATATTTTTATTCTTAAAATTATATACATTTAAAAAATTATTTAAACCTAGCAAAATTTCTTTAATAAAAATTAAGTATTTATTAGCAAAAACTACATAATAACTTCTTATTATAACTAAACCTTTACAACTTGGTAGTAGTGAAAAGCTTTTCACCACACTACACATACTTTATTTTCTACACACTATTGTCTTTTTACTTTGCTATATACTTGTTTTATTTGTATTTTTGTTAGTCTCTTTCTCATAATTTTTCTAAACAAAATAATATCTATACAAGATTTAGTAAATACTATTGGACTACTTGTTAATGTTCAAAATGTTTTAACACAACAACTTGGTCAACCCCAAGCCTAACAACAACCCCAAGGGCAATAATAACAACAAGAAAATAATCTTATACCTACAAAAATTAGTATAAAAATTCCTATGTTTAAAGAGAAACCTTATAAAAACATAGTAGCTTAGTTATTATAAATACAAACAATTTTCTTAGCTCAAGGTTTTGCAGATAAACCAACCCAAGTCCACTATGCTACTACAGGCCTCAAAAATGCTATTCTATATTGGTACTTAAATAGAGTTGTTACAAATAACAACTAACCTCTATTTAATGATTGGAATAGGTTTGCAGATACAATTAAAAATACTTTTCAACCTTCTAACTATTAACAATATCTCTGTAACAAATTAAAAAGCTTAGACAAACTGGAACTATAAGAGATTATATAACACAATTCAAAATATTGTAAGACAAATTACAAACATAGATGCCTTGGACCAAATAACATACTATACTGATGAATTAAAACCTATAACTAGAATAAAAGTTGCATACAAGGCTCCTGATACCTTGGAAGCTGCTATTGAATATGCTATTAGATATGATACTGCTATGTTTGGAATAGGAAAACCTTCTACAAGCTATAAAAAATATTTCAAACCCTCTCTACCTAATAGAATAAACAGAAAAAATAAAGATCTTACCTCTATAAAACTTGACTCTTTTGAACTTCAGGTTCAACTTTCTTTTTATCATTACTTGAAGTATCTAAATATACTGCAAATAATTCAGTATTAGTAGAGGCTTTAGCAAGTTGTTGGTAAGAGATATAAATTGAGTTGCAATTAGAATTAGAGGAGGTAGAACTTAAGTTATCAGCCTTAACAACAATAGTTTTTAAGCTATATTGGAAAGTGAGTATGTTAGTTCTCCAATCAATAGTAGAGTTAGCATGATACAACTAAGGCTTTTTAAGAATAGCATCATAATATTGTAGAGTAATAACTTTAGTTTGTATCCTAAAGGTATAGTAGATTTCTAATTCCAACTTTTTAATATTCATGACTTTTTTTGTTTTAGTTTTTCTTCCATCAGCAAGTTTAACAACAATAGGTTTAATGTTTGTAGTTATAATATTATTTTGTTCAGTAAACTTTACATCAATAAAGTTTCAAGAAACACCACTATCTAACAAAATTTTTGTAGGATGGCTATTAATTTTCCTTTAAACCAAATTAAATGTTCCTTGTTATAAATGATAGCAGGATAGGAATGGCATATAGCCAGAGAGTTTAAATAGGGAATTTTCAAATAAATTTCAGGTATGGCAACTAGTGTAGAACCTTTGAGTGGACTACTTAAATTAGACAATCTAAAGTTGTACATGTAGCTAGTTGTACTCTCATATATGTAATCATTGCTCAAAACTATCTATACCAATAAAAATTTCACTGATGGTATGTTTATCAAATAAAAAAAAAAAAAAAAAAAAAAAAAAAAAAATAGGTAGTAGAAGAGGTATATTAGTAAAGGAGATGAGGAAGTTCTATTTCTATCTCATAGAGAAAAGTTAATATAAGTAGTATTTTCATTGTAAAGGAGTAGAGATGTAGTATATTAAAGTTCTATAATTATATTTTCTGGTTTTAAACTTTAACTTAAACTATCTTGTACTTGGGTACTAAATTCAAAAGAGGTATTATCTAAATTAATAATAGAGGATTCTATATTTTCTAAAGCAGTTTGAGGGCTTTGGTAAAGAAAGAATTATCTGCAACTAGATTATTTAATTATTCAAGGAAATGATTAAAAGGAGTGATATCGAAAAAAGTAGATAAATAAAGAGTAAAGAAATATTGAGTATATTTGGCAAAAAAAGTTTGAATAATTTGTTTAAGGATTTCAAGAGGTATGTTATATCAGCAACTAAAAAAAATATCATATGCTGTAGCTCTAGCTTGATTATAAGTTGAGTTTGTAGTTAGGGTTATATGAGTAGTAACAATTCATTGAGTATATTTAGTAGCTTTGTATATATAATAGTACCAGATCCAAAATTCTTAGTATAATCAATGAAGGTTTGTTATAGAAAAGTATAGTTCACAAGATAAGTCTGAATATAGAGTTTATATAACTTTATAAGCTTGATTAGTATCTTGGTGTTGTAGATTATATTATTAGATTTGTTCTATATACAACTAGTATACTCTATTCATATAGGTTTTTGTCAAAAGATACCTTATTTCTACACGTTTAGATTGTAAGGTATCTGTTTCTAAAATATATAATTTGTTTCTGAAGAGTTGGAATTACTTACACCTATATATTTGGCTTGTGAATAATTCATACTTAACTAGTATTGTTAAGGTTTGTAGTAAGTTACTAGCTATAGTTGAGTTATTACACTTATCTGATTTGGCTCATAGAGTATTCTTCAAAGTATAAAGTCTAATCTAAAAATGTCTAAGACTAGAAGATCTAACCCTAGAATTGTAACTAATGCAAAGGCTTAAAAGTAGCACTTTCTACAAAGTTTGTCTAGTAGGATTGTTTTCTAGTATACTATTACTTTCTTAGTAATAGGCAGTTATAAATAGAGAGTCTTCTGAGTTTAAATATAATTTCTCAACATTTGTATAATATGAACTTAGTCTTTCTAGACTTGAAATAATATAGGTTATTTTATATGTTCTTATACTATATAGATTGATTCTAGAAGTTAATAATCTTTTTTGGTGTTCATATAATGTAAATCAAGTATAACATAGATTGTGATCAGCAAAGAGAAAAGAAAAGCTTCCTAGAGATCATCAGAGAAGAAAGAGAAAGGCTTCTTTGTTTTGCAAGAAAGGTTTTTTAAGGGCTTTTTAGTTAAAAGTTCTTTAGGATTTTCTTTCTTTAGAAGTTCTAAATATTTAAAAATTTCTTTTGGTTTTCTATCAGAAGGCACTAAAATATTACAAGTAGTATTGCTTTCTTAGTATATTACAAGTAACATAAGATATGGAAGAGAGACTCTCAACAGTATCAAAACAGGATATTACTTTACAAAAGCAATTATTAGAAAGATTATATTAAAGCAAAGAGTATTCTTTATTTACAATACAATATCAATAATACAAGATTATCTATTAGTGTTTGTGTTAAAAGAATTCTAATATTAAGAAAATTGTAGAGGACAAATCTAACTTTAACAAAAGAAGGAAAAGGCAAAGTTTTTATATCTTTTTCTTAAATATCTTCAAACATAGTTAAATGTTTTCAAATATAATTAAACATCTTCAAACGTCTTCAAATATCATCAAACATCATCAAACATCATCAAACATCATCAAACATCTTCAAACATCTTCAAACATCTTCAAGTGTAGTTAAGTATAGTTAAACATTAATAGAGATTTCTAAACACTAATAAATCTATAACTACTAATCTAATTTCTACAAATTATAGCTTGTTATAATCATAAGACTATTCTGATTCTAATAATGCTAGTTAAAGATATTGCTAACTTATAAGATAATTTATAAAATACAAATAAAGA
>CAJVPM010000186.1:0-21622 GCA_910592325.1 Scutellospora calospora | reverse complement strand
ACAATATTACTCTAGCAAATATAAACTCTCTACTCTCACCAACATTATCCCTACCTTCACTACAATCTAATATTTATCATATCCTACTAAAAGTTAATCTTGCAACTACTAATAGTCTTCAGAATAATAAACTTCTTTTTGTAGAGCAAATAACAATAGCAGATAATTTATACTTCTTTTTTTAAAATAATATTTATCTACACACAAATAAACCTACAAAAGGAAAATTACCAATATGGTTCTTACAACTAACAACCAAATTAGATAACCAAACTATTTCAGAAAAATAGACATTTCTCAACCTTCTACAAACCAACTACTTCCTGAATACACTTAAATACTTCTCTCCAAATAACTATAAAAATAAATTACTATGCTACTTATACTAACAAAATAGTCAATTATATTTTCAATATAATGAATCTCTTAACAAATCTTATTTTTTAACAATATACAATATATCTGAACAAGGCCAAATACAACTACAAACTTCTCAACTACCTCTATCTTCTAACTCAAACTTTATTAATATACCAAACTCTAAAATTCAGAAAAAAGATAACATATTCAATGTTCAAATTAATATTCAAGAAATTCTTGCTTTAATTAAAATTTCTCAACAATATCAATTAATACAACCTCATCAAACTTTAACTTCCTCCCAACTCACTATTCTTCCTTTTGATATACAAATTATCTAAGATTATATACAATCTAATTTATATCAAAATCAACTAATCAATCTCTATTACCAAATACTAAATCTAAATTCTAATAACTTATAATTTTATACTGATGCTTCAATTAAAAATATTAGAACTTCAAATATTCAAGCAGGAATTGGTTAGATCCTAAAAAACAATACAAATATCTGTTTTAATGTAGCTACTTCACTATATCCTGACACTTCTAGAACAGAAATGGAAGTAGTATTATATTTACTACTAGCTATATCTAGTAATTTAACTATCAATATTTATCTTGATAACAAAACCACTATTAACTACTTAAAAACTCTAATGAATATTACTACTATTCAAAAGAAAAATTGGGATATAATATTTATTATAAACCAAATCATCTCAAAAAAACATCTTTAAATAACTACTCAAAAAATTAAATCTCATTCAAAAAATTTCTACTATAATCAAGCTGACTTACTAGCCAAACAAGGAGCTTACAAATCAATAATATCAATTGATATTACTAAACTAAATTCTCCAATATTCTTCCAATAGCACCAATATTCTATTCTTTTTAAACTCTGTACTTTTGTTAAAAATACTATAACTTCTGAAGAATTATATAACTTCTTACAACTTAAATATCTTCAAAATCTCTCTAAACCTAAATGGTCTACTACTCTCTCTATTATTAACTCTTTAGAATATAATTCTTACAAATATTCACTCAAAATTAAAATAATTACTAACAATCTTCTAACAATATAAAATCTCTTAATTCGCTACTCATATCTTTACTCAACACCAAATTGTGCAAGATATTCTAATCTTGAAAATACTTTTCATCTCTTCTCATGTCTATCAAATCCTCTTGACTATAAAAATATTTTGAAAAATATTATCTTAGATATACTTCCTAATTTTAAAATTTCCTAATCTTTAGTACAACAAATCATAAATATTCTTCTAAAACCTTTAATATACCTTTCAAATAATATTTTTTTACTTTTCTCTCATATCACTATTAGTTATTACCCACTAACTACTTTTGATGATTTAAAACTTTCTCTTCATAATCAAACAGAAATATTTCTTATAAAATTATCAAATTCTATACTAGATTGGTTCCATCAAGATATATGGTCTCAAAAGAACTTTTATCAATATCAATGGGAAATAGCTTGAAATATAATCCAAAAATCAAAAAATAAAAAAATCTTTTTTCTAACTTCTAATTTACCAAACTTATCTCAAACAACTAAACTACAAAAATCATCTAATTCTTTTAATATAACAAAAAATTGGTTTTTATATGGTTTTCCCTTTACTACTTGTATTGAATAATGCCAAGACTAACACTTTAAGGTTTTCTCCTAACCTATCCTTAGTTTAAATTTAATTTGAAATAATTATTTTAACCTTTTTTGGAAATAGGGGGTGTAATGTCACATTGGGTGTCTTAATTGTAGCATAAATGTTTTAGAAATCTTAACTATTGTATATAGACTTAACTCTATTTTTTTAATGAATAAAGTTTCTATTTTGGCATTATAAAAAAAAAAAAAAAAAAAAAGATTTGGCTTTCAGGTAATACAACTCATGAAAAAGTTGCATATACAATAGCAGTCTGCCAAATTATACTTGATTCAAAGCAAGATAGTTTGATGATATTAGAGAGTATTATAAAATATAAACTTTCAAGAAATTTGGTATGAATTTATTATTATTTTAATGTTATAAAATTTTTATCAATTTTTAAATATTACTAAAATATTTCTCATAAATTAGAGGAAGTTAGAAAATAGTGAAGAATTTTCTCTGTTTGATTTTGATAAAGAAATATTAAGCTTAGAAGAAAGTGAAATTTCAGAAGATTCTGAAAAAGTATTATATTTTTTTGTAATATTAATAATTAATTTAATATATTTCAAAATAATTCAAAAAATATATATAGTATTTTAATATTATTAAGAATATTCGCAAATTTTGCTATAAAAAAAAATTTTTTAAATTTATATAAATAGCAAAATATATTAATAGTTACTTATTTGCGCAAAGTTGTAAAAATCTTAAAAATATTTTAGAATACTATATATAGTTTATAATTATCAATATATTACAAATAATCACAAATAATTTTTAATAGTATTTTATATATATATGTTTCAAATATATTGAAAAAATATTAATTTATTAAAAATTTTTATATTATTATTTCTAAATTATCTAGAGTTCTCAAGCAGGCTACAGTAAATATAAACATATATTATAAGAACTTGAAATAGTTTGTATTATTTTACAATACATAATTTATTTTTAATAATAATTACAAATAACAAATTTATTAGACAAGAAAAAAGCTAAGAGAAGGTATAATCATTAAATTACTATATACAATAATAAATTATAATTTGCAATATATTGTTATAATTCTTGAATACTTTAACAATATTCAGTATTTTTGCTAATATTCAAATATTTTTACAATATCACATATTTATATAAATTTTTACATATTTTCATTACTATTCAATTTAGATTTATTCTATGAATATCAAGATACTAAAGATGAATTATAAAACTTTTTTGTTTTTTGCTTTTTTTAATTTACAAATAATATTTCTTTTTTTTTCTTTTTTAACAAATTTTGAGTAAATCAGAAAACAGAAATTTAACTTTAAATTGAAACTTTTTTGTTTTTTACTTTATTTACTAATAAATTTTTTATTAAAAAATTTCAGATTATTTGAATTACATTAAAAATATTTGATAATTTTGATTTTTTATGAATTTTATCAAATATTTATTTTTATTTTTTTTTATTATTTTTATTGATATATTAAATTATTTAAATAAAGTTAAATCAAATTAAAAATAATCAAAATTGTGATAAAATAATAAAGCATATTAAATATATATTAAAATATTTAAATAGTAATAATTTAAAAATATTTTAATAATAAAAAATAAATATATTAATTTAAATTATTTCTTATTTTTCAATTTATTTCAAAATATTTCAATATTTTTCACTTTTTATTAGTTTGATATTTTACTTTTTTTTAATTTATTTTAAAAATTTTTGAATTGTTTCGAATTATTTTTATTTGAAATATAACTGAAATTATTTCTAAATTATTTCGATTTTTTCACAATATTGCTAAATTATTTTATTTTCAAAATAATTTCACATAAATTGTAGTTATTTCAAAAGATTTTTAGTATGCAAATTCCTTCATAATATTTTGTATATAAATTTTGCTGATAAATAATAAACGTCTTTGTCTTGATTTTGTATATACTAATTTATACGTCTACTTATATTGTTTTCTGACAAAAAAGGTTTAATAGCAGCAATATGAGAACAAAGTCTGAAGCTATGTAGGATTCTAGTTACAGTTTGCATATTGTATTGAAGGTTTAAATCCTTCACAATACTACACAGGAGCTTGTGTTTTTTTTTTAATACTTTTTTTAGTATAGCAGTTTTTTTTTATTTCTTTAAAGTGAGAGGATGTCTGAACTGAGATAAATTTGTAATTTTTTTGGTTCTTTTATATTTCACTAAGAACTTTTTTACAGTTTTTATATCATAGCTAATTTTGTAAGCAACTTGCTCAGCACTCATCATACTGACAAGAGCAAAGACCATTTCTTTCTCTTAATCAGTTATTTGAGTTCATACTATTTTCATAAAAAAAAATCTTTTTTTTTAGTTCAGTTATTTCAATATCAAAGAAGCGAAAAATAAAAAAAAAATTATCCAAAATATTAAAATTTAAAGTAAATACAGCTTTTTTATTTGATCATGTATAATGATTAGCAAATCAGATGTTACTTTTGTTGGCTACTATATATATAGCTTATTGTATACTTTTTATATAATTATAAATAGTAATGATTATTAATATATAATCCTGTTTGCAAACTAATAAAATTTCTTCAGCAATGTAAGCTATCTTAACAACAAAAAAAAAAAATTTTTTTCAGCAATATAAGCTACCTTAACAACAAAAAAAAAAAAAAATTTTTTTAAAGGTTTGCTAATTTTAGTATAATAGTTAGATTGCTAGATCACTATACAAGAAGTTTAGAGTTCAAATTCTATTATAATTATTCAGACCTTTATACTCAACTTATAGTAAATTTTATTTATTTCTGAAGTTGTAACTCTGTAAATCTCATTGTATCAATATTATCCAAATATTAGAAATACAATATAATATTATATAAATAAATTTTGATAGAATCTATGAGCTGAGGATTTGTATAATAGAAACTCTAAGTTAGTGAAGTAATATAGTTTTTAATAGTCATATTAGCTAATACTTGATCTAAATAGAAACTGTTACTCAAAAAAATGCAGATCAAATTAGGTATGAGTAAATTTATTCTACAGAAAGAATTAACAATATTAATTTGGCTTAGTGGCTAACTGAATTTAGAAAAATCTACTTTGTGAAATATCTAGAGAAATCAGCAAACAATATTAGTAAAAAGCTATAGTAGAAACTAAAGTCATATAAATATCACAAGGATCTAAACTAGATAAATCTGTAAAATAGATATAGACTGTTCTAGTAGATATGCTTCAAGGTTAATTAGCTCTGTAAATACTACAATATGTTAAGTATAATAAAATTTAAAATAATCTAAGCTAAGTTAGGTAAATAAATCTGTAATATGCTTAAAACTCTTTCTAATGATCCCTCGTATCAAAAATTTCTAACTTATTTTTTTAAAAATATACAATAAACTCTGTAGAAACATAAGAGTAATAATGCAAGGAAGCATAAGACAGCATCTGTTATTTAGAAATAGTTCTCATACACTATCTGCTAACAGATTTAGAGTTTATTACTTACTGCAATATCATAGTAGTACTTGTTATTTAAAAGTAGTTCTCATATGCTACTTGCCAACAAGCTTAGAGTTTATCACTCACTCACAGAAGATAAGTACTAGTTACACTTTAGATGAATACAAGTAAATAGTAGATTTTGGAAAATATATACTTTCTTTAATTTTTTTGGCACTACTACCATTTTCCTCTGGATCTTTGAATTTCTCTATACTGAAAAATAAAAAAATGGGAGATTTGGTGAACTCCTAACAAAGAATCTGCAAGTTCATACTACTTTCTAATTTGGCAAGTCATCTATTGATATACAACTTAGACAAGATAATAAACATGTATATCACTATCATATAGATGATCTAATTAGGATTTAACTTTCAAAGAAGTTTATTGCTAAAGATATGCATTCTTGTTTTTGCATAGCATAATATTTTTATATTTTGTCACAATCTTTTTTTCTTTATGTTAATGAAAGTATTAATTTCTTTTTCTTTTTTCTTTACTTTTTTACTTGCAAGGGTTTTTTAATCTGGTAGCAGATTTTTCTCTTACAAGTTTAGTTTATATAATTAGCTATATTTTATTATATGTAACAATTTTTATTTTTAACTTAAACTAGGTATTAATAGTTTGTAATTTAGTTTTGATTAGATTAGAAGCAACCTAGGACCTTGATACAGACATAAAAGAACCTATTGTTGATCTGAAGGAACCACCCTACTTAGGTAGAACACCTTTTAGGGAGATAAATACTTTTTGCAGTAGATCGCACCTAGGCAGCGTAAGGCAAGCTGAGTGAATCTGAGGTTGCAAGGATGGGATACATTAGTAGTTTAAAACATTAGTTCTTTTTCTTATTTTTGTATTATGATTTGTTTATAAATCTTCCACTAATAAACCAAGGGTAAGGTCACCTAAGTTAAAAAAAGAATTATATATACATAATTTTTAATTGATTCAATATCTATAATATTAAATAATTCAGTTTCTTTAAGTCTAAGACATCTATTATAATATAGATTATTTGTTTTCTTAAAATTATACTATCAATTTAATACAAGATTATTTGCATTTTTTTTAGTTGTTTCAACTTTGATTAATAAATATATCTAAAATTAAATATTAGAAATTTAATATTATCCTTATGAGTGATTTGAATTCAATACCAAATCCTAAAATAGACTGCTCCCCTTCTAAAAAATCTTACCTTCCAGAATCCCAACTTATCAAATATCTTAAACCTGACTTTTATAATACTTTTAGACTTTTTCATCCTGATACAAACAAATATATCTGCTTTCATAAAAATTGCTATAGCAGAATAGACCAAATTTGAACCAACTTACACATTACTTTTTTGGACTATGCTGACATCTTAGATACTACTCCAATTGACTCTGATTACAATATAACTCTTCTAGAAATCTCCTTCCTATCTACTACAATACACAACTATAAACAACCAGCTTGAACAAAATATCTTTAAAAAATTGTACTAATCAATAAATATCATAATACCAAAACTATACAAATAAAAATTTCAAAAGAATCAACCAACTCACTCAAAAAATCTAAAACCAAAATGACTTAAATACAACTTGGAATATCATCAAAAAATCTCTCCTCAAAGTATTAAAAAAATATATTCCATATAAAAAAATTAAACATCATAACTTCATAACTTCACTAAAACTAAAATCTTCTCCTCCTCAACTTCAATATCAAGCTTTAATTAAAATAAGGAAATCTATTAATTCATCTAATTTACATACTCTTCTCTTAAATTATTATAACAAATTTTCACATAATACAGATATTATACCTGAACTTCTTCCTCATGATAAAATTACAAAATCTATACTTATTCAAACAATTAAAAAAGAAGTACAAAACCTTAAAAATATAATTGAACAGAAAAATAAAACTCACACCCAATTAGAAATTCAACAAAAACTTCTGGAAAGGAATTAAAACTTCTCAGAAAATTCTAAGCTCTTTTTCAAAAAAGTACTTGAATAATTTAGTAATAGTGCTAACATTAATAGGCTACTATCAAATGAAACACTACTTACTAATCCTGATGATATCAAAAAATCAATTCAACAAGACTTTCAAAATTACTTTTTTGAACAACTTCTCTCTTCTATTCTATCTAATTCTGAATTCTATACATACTACCAACAAAACTCTTCTTCAGAATCCCACTACCAAAATTAATTAACAGAAATCTCTCAAAAAGAGTGGTTAAATATTATTAACTAACTTCCTAATCAAAAAGCTGCAAGTCCTTCAGGTATCAACTATGAATATATAAAATTTCTATCCTCAAAAAGCCTTACAACTTTAAGGAAATTCCTTTTTAAATACCTATTACTTCAACAAGTTCCTTTAGAATCAAAAACATCAAATATCTTTTTAATTTTAAAAAAATTACAATAAGATTATACTCTAGATCAAGTCTGACCTATTTCTCTAATTGAACCCCTCAAAAAATGCTTAACTAAAGTTTTTACTAAACACCTTGATCATATTATTAATAAAAACAACTTCTTAAGTAACTTAAACTTTGTAGCCACTCCAAACTCCTCTACTTACATACCAATACAAATTCTAAATAACACAATAGAATATTACAAACAAACCAACTAAGAAGCATGGATTCTCTTTCAAGACATATCTAAAGCTTTTAACAAAATCAATATTAATCGACTAGCTGATTCTTATAAAAGAATTGGAATACTACAAACATCTATTAACTTCATCTCAAATCTATACTATAACTATAAAGTACATATTATTACTACTTATGACCTAACAAAACCAATAAACCTTCTTTTTGGTATTAAACAAGAAGAAACATACTTACCTTTCTTATGGAAAATATATTACAATCCAATACTCTCTTACATCAATAATAAATACCAAAACTCATTTATTAAAATTTGATCTACTTCTCCTATGGAACAAACTCTCTAAACTATCCTTTCACCTATTACTATTTCATCACTTGCATTTATAAATAATACAGTTTAGTACTGCAAAAACTTTTTTTCACTACAACAACTTCTTATTAATGTCAACAAACTATACCAACTAAATAATATACAAATCAATCCTTCCAAATCTGATCTTTTATATATAACTCTAAAAAAATCTAAAACATCTAACTCTACAAATCAATTACTATTTCAAATAAATTTCAACAATATACTTCTAATACTAAGGAAACCTACAGATATAATTAGATACTTAGGTATCTATTTTGATAGTACAGGCTCTACAAAACCTACAATTGATTTGATCTCCCAAAAAATAAATAACTTCCTCAAACTTATCCAATTTAAAAAACTACTACCTATGCAAATAATTAGATTATTCAACACAATATTAGTTCTAACAATTGAATATCTCCTTCAAATAGTTTCTCTTACTAGTCAAAAAATAACTAAACTTTCTACTCTTATTACTACAAAATTTAAATATACTCTCTATTTCTCTAGGAATATCAATAATAATATTATATCAAACCTACTTCTTTTAAATCTTCTTACTATTAAGAAACCTTCAATCTACACAAGTTGCAATATTATTAAAAAAATAGTCAATTCATTACCTCTATTTAAACAAATTTTTGAATACAGAATTAGAGAATAGTTAAGTAAAATCTGGTATCCAAATATTTCAAAAGAAATAATTCAACAATACAAACAAAAACTCCACAATATTACTTGCATTTCACACCTATTACATATTTCTAACTTCAATATAAATATTAATAATATTAATACTAATATTCCAAATTTTCTTGACAACACAAAACTCAATTTAATCTATAACTTTTTACCTTCAAACTCTAATACTTCCACAATAATATCCTTTATCTCGAACAACTCCTTATAGCTAACAACTCATACCTTTTACCATAGAATAATATTTATCTCTATAAAAACAAAACTTCATATAGTAGAATATCTTCTTAGTTTAAAAACCTCTATAATAACTTGAATAATAATCTACAGTAATCTCATTTCTATAGCCTCAAATACAAATTTCATAATTCAATCTATTCATCAAAATACTAAAACTAATATCTACTCTATTAACTATTTCACTAAAAAATAACTAGACTGTTTTTAAATCCCAAACACAAATTAATATTAGAAAAATTACTTCTACTAATACAACTAATCATTCTCTTCAACTATTTACTTTTACTCCTAATCCTACGGAATATATTATCCTCTATTCTTCTAGCCAAATCTCTCAAATCTCTTTTACATAAACAATTAATTTCACTTGCAAAAGCCAAAAAAAAAAAACAACAATACAAAATATCTATTGATTATAAAGAAATTCTAGCATTTTTTTAACTTCTTCTTCTTCTATATCATTCTGCTCCTACAACTACTCCTCAAGTTCATTTTCCAAATTTAATACATGAACAAATTATTAATTTAATTCAAACACTAATATATTCGCATGAACTAATTATATACACAACAAAATACTCAAAATAAATTCACTTAACAATTTACATTTTTATACAGATACCTCTATACAAAATTCTCTCTCATCACATATAAAAGCTAGCATTGGCTGGACTTTAGAAAATGATATAAGCATCAAATTTAATGCAAATTCAACTAATATACATAATACAATACGAGCTGAACTCAAACCAATTATCTATATATTTTTTATACTTTCAAATAATCTTAATATTCATATTTAATTTAGATAATACAACTACTATACAATTTCTCAAAAAACTTCCTTACACATCATATACTCAAATCAAAAATAAAAACTAGGATATTCTATATATTCTAAATTATCTTTTTAAAAATAAAAACATTTTCTTTACACTTCACAAAATCAAATCTTACTCAAAAAACTTCTTTTATTGAAATGCTAACCTTCTAGCTAAAAGGGTACAAATCAACTATCTCTAATATTAAACTTTAACTACTTTATTTTTCTTAGTATGATCATCTTATTCTAACACAAATAAGGAAATTCTGTAGAAATATAATCCTTACTAAAACTACTAACTGCTTCTTACAATTCTACAATATTAATAATTTTCCTAAATTTAATCTAAAGCTATTCTTCAATATTATTTACTTTCAAAACTTTAACTCATATCTCTATTCTTTCTGTATAAAAATTTTATTCAACAATCTACCTACTGTAGCTAATTTAAATCTTAGATTACCACTTATATACCTTACTCTAAACTATACTTGTTGCAATTTATATGAAAATTTAAATCATTTCTTACAATATTCACAAACTTTAAACTACTCACAAATACTGCTACAATCAATCTTTTAAACACTCACACAACTAAATATTAACTATATACTCTTACAAAACCTTCTTCAAATCTTTCTACCTCTAAATAATAATACTTTATATATTAACAATATAATATATCTTATTCAAGGAACCTTTCTTATATATATGACTACTCAACTTCACCTTCTTCTATGGAAAAAAAACTCTACTTTTTTGTATTCAACTCTCTAATCTACTTCTTGAATAGTTCAACCAAAAAATCTGGTAACCAAGAAATGAATACCAACATAACTAGGCAACTTTAAGAAATATTACTACTAAATCCAAATGAACAAAAATATCTTATACTTCAAACCTTATAACTTCTTTATCAAACAAATGAAACCAAACTATTCTTAATAACAATATTAATATAAATATACAAAAATAGTTTATTCATAACTTTTCAATACTTTTATCTTTCAACTAGCCCAAATATCCAAATCTTAGATTCTCTTTTACCCTCTTCTTTAACTAGTAGTAGCTTTGTTTTAACTTAACTTAAACTAGTTTATAAATAGAAAATTGAAGGTAATATGTTATACTAAATAGTGCTATATAGAAATTTCAATAATAGTTTAAAACTAATATCAATTGATATTTATTATGTAACTATTTATTTTCTATATTTAATATATTAAATAAATAAATAAAAAAAAAACAAAAAAAAAAAAAAAATTTAATATTTAAAATATTTAAAAAAAATATAACAAATATCTGTTTATAACAAATTCCTTTTTCTGTTAAATATTAAATAGTTCTTCAGAATTTTTAGCAACTACTATATTGCTATACTAGGCTTTTTTATAAAAATTATCTATTATACTAACTATAGATCTATTTTTTTTTTTTTTTTTTTTTTTTTTTTTTTATATATTTATTAATAATATCAAAATAGGAAAAGAATTAGTACATTTGTATATAATGATGATATATATGTAGATCTAATATATATTCCTAAAGTATATTGTTGTTACTAATACTAGTTAGTCATCTAATGTGATATTATACCTTCATTTTCTATTGTTAGCTAATTTAAACCTAAGTTACTATTAACTATAGAGGAGGTTGAAAGAGACCTCTAAGATTATAAAAGAAAAGAGTTAGAAGAAATAGTTATATATAGAAAAATTTTGAAGTAGTAATTTATAAATATAGTTATTTATGTTAGAATTGTAGGAGGTATGGTTATTTGTAGTATTTGAGGTTTGTAAAGAATAAGTAATTTTTGTTTGTTTTTTAGTTTTTTTGGAGATTCTATGAGTAGTTTTCTATTTATATTGTTTTTGGTTTCTGTCTTTCTAGATTTTGTTGTTGAACCAGAGTAGCAAAGAGTTGAATAGTTGTATAAAGAAGTCAGTAGTTAGTTTTTTAAGTAGTATGTTTGTTTGATCAAAGTGAGTTGTTGAGATAGTTTTTTGAGTTAGTAAGAGGAGTATATTTGAGGAGTTTTAGGAGTTGTGATTGGATATAAGGATTTGAAAAATTGTTTGGAGGAAGATATTTGTTATGTTTAGTATTTGGAATTGTTCAGTTATATGTTGTTATAATATATTTGATAAGTTGATTGAGTGTAGTATACAGGAGAATAGATGTTCAGTATTTTCATACTAATTGCAGAAAGAGCAATTAGGTATGAGATATAGATATGAATAGTGAATATTTAAATTTGCTATAGTTGAAAGGTTGTTGAGGAGTATTTTATTTCTAAGCAAGTAGAGTTTTAGGTTGTTGTTTTGGAAATTTATTGTATTAATAAGTTAGAGAATATTATATAGTTGTAGATTTTGAAGTGTTTTGAGTAGTATAAGTTTGTTTAGAGTTTGAATTAAAAGTATATTTGTGCAGAATTTATGTATTTTGAATGTAATAGGTATTTGGTTCCATAAAAAATATGTAGATAAAGAGAAGTAATTAGTATTTAGTTGAATTTCTAATTTGTTAGTACCTTGTTTTGCGAGAGAGTTGGCAATATTGTGAAAAGAATTTTTGGAATATGATTTAGTTTTGTGCATAGTATATTGTATATTTTTTTTTTTGATAAGAAAGTTTAATATGTAGATAATGTTCAGTTGTTTTGTTTGGTTTGAGTAGAAGAATCATAAGGTAGTTTGTTTTTGAGTATTGAATTAAAGAAAGGTTATATAAGTAAATATAGATTTGATAGTTAGATAGTAGAGTTAAAAATAGGAAGATGAATATTGAGAGTTCTGCTCTTGTTGAGTTTGTTGTATTTGAAATTAATGTATTAAATTTGATTTGGGTATTATATTGAAGTATCCATGCAATACTAGTTTTAATATTTGAGATTTAGAAGTTTTTGATAGATACATCTGTATAGAAATGTAGATTATTTGGATTTAGGAATAGGATTTTGTTATAGAGGTTTATAATTTGATTTTAGTAGAGTTGGTTTGTAATTGTATTTTGTATGAGAGATATATCAGGTGATGAGATTGTTATTTCTAGTAAAATATATGTTGTTGGTGTTGTGAGAAAGTGGTATATTTTATTTAGAGCTTGGATTTCTTGTTAGTTGATGCTAAGTTTAAATTGTTGGTTTTCTTTCTATATTTTGCATTTGATGTTGATTAGTTAATTATAGTTAATATAAAGTTGATTTGGTATTAGTAATATTATTATTGAGTTTGTATTTTGTGAGAGGATTTGATAGATTTGAATTGTTGTTTGATAAGGTAAGAAATTAGTAATCTTTCTAATTTTGTAATCAGTTTGAGTGTTGAGTAAAAACCAGTAGTTTTTGTTTTGGTTTTGTAAAGTTATAAGGTGCAGTATATTAAAAAAAGGGTTTGTCGATGAGAGGTTTATATTTGGCCAGATTTCAGAGATTGGAGTTGTTTTGATTTGGTTTGAAAGATTTTTATACTATTTAGGAGTTAGACACTGTAGTGGTTTGTGAATTCTAATATATGTATTTTTCAAAGGAAGTAGAAATTAGTTATCTGCTGTGAGAAGTTGTTCAATGAATAAGATTTGATTGTTTCTAAGACTTAGAGTCATTGCTATATTTGATCTTGGAAGAAAGTTGTATATAAGATTTAGTTGTTTAGTTTGGTTGTTAGTTTGTAGATTGTCAAGAGAAGGGTTGTTAAGTGATATATTGTTTTTGAAGATAGGTATGAGTTAGTTTATAATTGTAAAATTTAAGGTTTTTCATTAGTTTGAGAGAATAGTTTTCTTTGTTAGAGTAGGTTGCTAGATTTTAGTCAACTATTCTTTTATACGAGCTGAAGTAATTCAAGATAAAAGTGTATTGAAGTTTAGATATTTGTCAATATTGCTACTGTTTGTTAAAAGAAGTAGTTTATTAAGTGTTGGGATGTTTAGTAGTTGAGGATTTGTAAGAATATCGTTATTTGTATTGATTAGTAGATGTAGTATATATTTGATACTTTTGGTAAGTTTGGTTGAAAGTTAGTTGATTTTTTTATGAGAAAGAGAATATATTTGAAGGAGATATTCTATTGAGGGTGATAAAATTGTTTTGAAGAGTCAAGAGATTTGTATTAGAAGAAGTTTTTTGAATTGGATGAGATGAGTGAATTGTTATATTTTGTTTAAGATTATATTTATTATAGATTTTGATGTGTCATTTTTATCAAAAAAGATACCTAAGTTTTTTATGATTTCATTTGATTTGTGAGGAAGAATTTGTTGGTTTTTAAAAGTTAGAGGAGAGTTAAGTGATATATTGGTTTAAGAAGTTTTGAATTTAGATATGTAGAAAAGATCTGATTTGAAGAGTTTATTTGGATATTGTTAATTTGGTAAAGTTCTGAAACATTATTTAGTATTACTTGAAGGTTGTCTTTTGATTCATAGTACCAAACGGTATCATCTATAAATGCTAAAGGAGGGATTGTGATAGAAGAATGTTTATTTGAAAATATGAGATCAGTAGGTGATTTAGTTGTTATTTTTAGGAATTTGGATTTGTGTTTAGTGTTGATGTAGCTTAGTATAGAGTTATAGTATATTTTCCAAAGAAATAGTGAGAAGGTTTTATCCTATTCAATTCCAGAGTGTAGAGTAATAGGATTAGTAAGACCATGAGCTGTAATTACTCTAGCTTTTCTATCTTGTTTAGAAATTGGATGAAGTTAATAGCATTTTGAGAGATACCAATTTTTTTATAAGGCATTTGATATTGATTTTGTCAAAGGCTTTAAACATATCTTGAAATAGTATTCATGCTTCCTTGTTGTTTGCTTTGTAGTGTTCAATAGTATTTAGTAGGATTTGAATTGGTATGTGTGTTGAGCTATTTTTTGTGACTACAAAGTTTAGGTTGCCAAGTAATTGATTTTTACTTATGATTTGATTAAGGCATATAGTAAATATTTTGGTTAGGCATCTTTTCAGTGGCTCTATTAAAGAGATTGGTCATACTTGGTCTAAATTAAAATCCTAAGATGATTTTTTAGAGATAAAAAAAATATTAGATGTTTTCCATTTTGTAGGGATGCTTTGTAGGAACAGGCATTTAGAGAGAAAAAGATAGAGAATGTTGAGACTTTTAGAGCTAAGTGTTTTGATATGTTTATAGTTAAGTTCAGAAGGACCAGTAGCTTTTTTGTTTGGTAGTTTATTTATAGTTCTAGACTATTTATCTAGTATTATTTCTGTAAAAAGGTTTTAATAGAGATGTTCATTTTCTAGGTAAGGTTTGTAGAGGTTATAAAAGGGTAAGTTTGTATCTATTGAAGTATATAGGAGTTCTTGGAAATATTATTAGAAATAGTTGTTGAGAGATTGTTTGATTTCTGAAGGTTGAGTAGTTAAGTTGTTGTCAGATAGGATGTGGTTTAAGTTAATACTATTTTTTGGTTTTTTAAGAGTATTTTAGAAGAAAAGTTTAGGATTTTCAGTAAAGTTGTTGTTCCTTTCCTGTAATTTATTTTGGATTTCTGTTCTTTTGTTTCTTTTTGTATTTAGAATTTTAGGTTTTTGATTTCATTTTTTAAGAGAAAAGAAATAGTATTAGGGTTTGAATTTGAAATTAGAAATTATTAAAAAGATTTGAGTAGAAGAGTATTGTATGAGTATTTATTTGTATAAGAGTTATAAAGTTGAGAGATATCTGGGTTTTTAAAAGATTTTTTGATAGTAATAGCATTTTTTAGTTGGTTAAATAGTGGAAGTAGTATAGGTTTTGAGTTGGTATTTGAAGATGTATTTGTTTTGATTTTTTTGTAAGAAATATGTTTGAAAGATACTTTGTTAATTGATTTTTTTATTTGGTTTCATATAGTATTCAGGTTTTCTATATTCGTAATTTTTGAGATTGGGTCTAACAGATTATTAAAACTTTGTTCTGTTTGTTGTTGATAAGCTTCTATTTGAGTAGGATATGTTTTGTTCTATGTGAATAGAGTTCTTGTATAATATGGAAGTGTAGTAGGTTTGTTTAGAAAGATTGTTATTTCAAGAGAGATTATTGAGTAATCTGATATAGCAAAAGGATTTGGTAGGATATCTGCATAGTTAAGAAGTGTGATATGGATATTAGTCCATACTTGGTCAATTCTGCTTGTACTTTCATTATGGGTATATGTAAATTTAGTAGTAGTTGGATAGAAAAGTTAGAATATATCATAGAGGTTATAGTATTTGAGGATTTTGAGAAGTTGGTTTTTAGGGATATTAGTTTTTTTAGAGTGTAATCTGTTAAGTTTGAGGTTTGAAGTACCATTTAGATCACCTATGATTATAATTTTAAAGTGAGTAGATTGTAAAATAGGAATTAGATAAGTAATAATTTCTTTGCATAATTGTTTTTTCTCCTGTGTTAGAAAGTATATTTGAATAAGTTTTGTATAATTGTTTTAAAATAGAGATCAATTTTAATTATAAAGTTTTTGAAGCTTTGAATTTTCCCAATATATTTTGCTATTTGCTTATGAATTAGGATTCCAACACCTCCCTGATGACTATTACTAGGTGACTAGAAGTTTTGGTAGTTAGTAAGATTTTTGGATATTAAAGAGAATTTTGCTTCTTTTAAATTTAGATAGGTTTCTGAGATGCCAAATATATTAATTTGATTTTCTGTGATATAGTCTACTAGTCATTGTTGTTTGTAGCTCTTTAATAGACTATTTGTATTGAGGGAGTTAATTTTGAGTATATGAGTTAGTATTTCATTTTCTGTAGAAGGTGGGTTTGTTGTTTGGTAGTTAGTAAGATTAGAAATATTAGCAGATTCGAGGAGGGTGTTTTGGTTAATTAGTAGTTGTTTGATTTTTATACAGATTGATAAATTGTAGAATTTGTAGTAGAGATGAGGAGGGAGTATGATGTGATTAAGAAGTGTTAGTTCTTTTGTATTTGTATAGATATGAGTTTTAGTTTGAAATATATTTATTGAGATTTTGAGTGGAGGTAGATATGATAGTTTTTGTAAGTGTTTGAAGAATAAGTTAAGAGTTTCATTTTTACTGAGTATAGGAAGATTGTTTATTAGTAAAAAGTTGTTAAAACAGGTAATTTCTTAAGTGTGGGATGATATATTGGTAACTGAAGGGAAGGATAATTTTTCTGTAGATTCACTCGCTATATACTCGGTTTTCACAGTTATACAAGAGTCTAAAGCTTGTTCTGTATATTGGATCTGGCTATTAAAAATTGGTCTTCTACATAAATAGACTTGTCTGCCTATCTACTTACTACATTCTCTTCTAAAAATGGCCCACAATATGTGGAGGATATTATTATTCTAGAAGTGGCAGTTGTATTAATATGCTCTACAGAAGAGTTTATTAAAAAGAAGTATGCAAAGTTGTTGTATGAATGTTTGAATTGAATTTTTTAGCATAAGTTTGTTTAGTGTTTTTGTTTTTAGTTGGAGGTAAAGATGGTGTATTGAATAGAATATCTTCATTGATAGTAGTAGTATTAAATTAGATGTTGAATTTTTCGAAGATAATTTTTTCTGCTTGAGGTTAGAATTTATTCCTATACTTAGCAGAGATTTGTGTGATAGAGAGTTTTAGTTGTTGAAGTAAGTGAAGGTATATTAGAATTCTAGTAAGATGATATATATTTGTAGATTTGGAAGTAATTTTTTGAATTATTTGATAGTGGTTGAGAGTAGAAATTCTTTCATTTATAGCTGCTGCTGTAAGGAAGGCTTTAAGGTAGGTATAGAAGTAGTAAGTACGTCTTTTGATACTAGTTGCTGTATTGTTTTGTTTAATGAATTCTTGTTTAGCAAAATTGGCTAGTTTACAAAATAAAGTAATTGGTGTAGGAATTTGGAATGATACTTTATTTGGTTGATCTTTTTGGAATTGTTCGCAGTCAAGTTCAAAGTGTATTCATCTAACTCTGTTCTTAGGAGAGTCAGAAGATGGAGTTGCTAGAAATTTAGTAACAGATTGGTCAAAAAAAGAAGTTGAAATATTCTTGAAGTTATGTTCTGTATCAGTAGGTAAAATGTTGTAGTCTATACTAGTACAGTTATGGATATAGAAAAGAGTAGCTTTGGTACATAGAACTGTATTTTCACGAAGATATTTAATTGAGGTTATTTTGAAGTCTTTTGAAAGAAGTTTTTTGCAGGCTTTGACAAGATTAAGCGTAATTTCATATTTGATATGATTGTAAGTTTTGGTTTGATCTATTGTTGGAAATTGATATTTGTAGATTTTGAAAAATAGTTCGAACTATTTGTCAAGATTCTCTTTGTATTTTTTGAGTGATAGAATCCTAAAGGTTTCTGTAAATTCTTTTTTAGGAATATTAAGAGAGATATAAATATTGAATTTGTTGTCATGTTGAATTTGAAAGAGAGGTTAATGAATTTTGTCTTCAAAAATAAAATAATATAATTGAAATCTTTTGGGTTTGATATTGAGATCTTCATAGAATTTGTTAGCATGAATAGTTTTGTAATAATTATGAAGAAAGAGATAGATTTTAGCAAGATTAATAGCAAATACGTTATGATTTTGAATAGTATAGGGTAGAATTGTATTGAAAGATGAAAGAATTTTTTGGTAGTTGAGTTTGGTGAAAAGAATTATTGTAAATTTAGATAAAAAAGATTTGAAGGTTGAGTAAATAATATCAAAGGCGATTGTAGTAGCTTTATCAATTTTTAGATTTGCATTAAAAATGAGATTAGTAAGAAAGTTAGGACATTTACCTGCTATAGATTTAATAAGGTATTTAAAGTTGCTCTTAGAGGCAGGAGTATTTCCTACTGCTAGTTTTAGAATTTTTCCTGGAGTGAAGTTGATGAGATTTGGTTTTAAGAAATTGAAGAGTTTAATTGAAACCTGCATATTAAATTAGGTGTATTGTTCCATTTCCTTGATTATAGGAAAGGTTTTGAACCAGTTAAGATTATTTGAGGTATCTCTTTTGAGTAGAGGTTTTTTGGTGAGTTTGGTAAAGACAAATTTAAATAGTACTTTTTTTGGTCAGCAGTTATGAGACTAAAGTTGATAAAATAAAAAACGTTTTGTTGAGTTAGTATTAAAGGTTTAAATTGAGGGAGAAGTTTAATTCTAATGTTGTTGATACATTCAGAGAGAACTGAGAAGCCTTTAAGAATAGATTCAGATTGAAGAGAGTGTTTTTTATTTGAAAGGAAGATACAAGAAATATTTTTTTTGTAGCAAACTAAGCATGTATAAACATGGTGTGAGTGAGCAGTAATTGGGATTTGTTAGTTAAGAGGATTTAAGTTTGTAGAAGATGTTGCATTATTTTTGATATCATAATTAAATAAAAAAGAAAGTAATGATATTAGGTTTTGTTTAATTAGTAATTTAGGAATTTGTTCTTGAAGTTTTTAGAATTGTTTTAGTGTAATATCAATAGATGTAGGAGTATTAGGGTTTGGTATAGGAGTGCTAGATCTGGAGATTTCCAAAGTATGATGTTTAGAAATAAAATATGTGTAGTATTTGTTGCAAAGACAGTTAATTAGAGAAGGTTGAGCTGGTATATTGAAGTAGTGAAGTTGTTTAGCAGGTTTGTGTTGAGAAAAATTGAAAACAAAGAGTATCAGTTTGAGTTGTATGAGATTTTGTTCACGTGTGACTACACTATGTCTGTTACTATACTTGGATATGACGTAGTCAAGATCGAAGGAGTCAGGTTCATGTTGGATAAGAGTAGGCATATTGTTGAGGTAATATATTTGTTTTAAAAGTTGTTATAGAAGAGTTTAAATAGTTTATTACTATTATATTTGAGATGAGAACGAAGAGAGCTTCACGAAAAGGTATAGTTTGGTTTGCATAATATAACACTAGCTGTGTAACCCACAAGGTAGCTAGTGTAGCTTATGGCTAGTGAGGCTAGTATAGTACAAAGCCTAATATGTGCTACCAAGCTAAAAATAGTAAGATTTTATTGTTATGTTGTACTAATTTAGAGTTAGTACAAATATGTAAGTAATTAATTTGTGTTTAATTAATAAGAGTTTAAAAGGGAAATTTTAATAATTAGTGCTATTTTTAGATGAACCAATAAATTTTGGTTGATTTGTCACATGACTTGGTTTCAGGTTTGAGAAGAAAAAAGGAAAAAGAATTTTTATTTTTCTAAATTTTTAGAAAAAGCCTTAAATATGTTTTTCTTTAGTAATTCGATAAGTTTTTGTCTATTTTTTATAAAATTTATATGTGTATGAAGCTAACAATAATCTAGGCAAAACTCTTTTAGTGACCAAGAGTTGTTGTCTTAGTAAAATTTAGAAATAATAATAAAAGTGTTATATTAATTATTTAAGTAAATATTTCTGTAAGTTTAGGTCTGAGAGATATAAAACTAGATCTTACTGAAGCAGAATTTTATGTAGAACAATTTTGCTTAGTTGTCTAAAAGTGGTTTACTTAGTAAAATATTTAGTTATAAACAAATGTTTTTAGAAAGTTTTGGTACAAGTGATCTATAGGAAGAGTTAATGATTTGCATCTCTTAGATCTATTTTCTAAAGTACTGAGCTATATATTTGAATTATATAATTATTTATATAAATTTAATTTGTTGAACTATAATATAGAATTAAATATTTTAATAAATATTCAAGTCTAGAATATATTTTAGAATTTGGTCTATAATTTTTTAATTTATGATTAATAAATTCCTAAGTATTATTTAAACTAAATATTCAAATTAAATTAGTAAATTTAAAAAAATTTATAGTTTTAGAGTTTTTGGATTTGTTTAATAATAATTTTAATGCAATAGCCTATTTTTAAATCTATTTAATATAAATAAATTTAGTTAACTTTTATAAAAAAATTATAAATATTATTAAAAAATTAAATAATACTTACTATTTTTGTTATTTAATCCTCTATATTTTGTTTATTAGTTAAATAATATAGTGTTTTAACAAATTTTTATAAAGACTTTCATAAGTTTCAGTAGAAAACCTATTTAAAAAACTATATTTTTTAATTAAATTAGTAGTATGATAGATCTATGATTGTAATTTTAGAAACTTTAATTCTGATATAGAATATGTTTTATAAAGATCAATAAATTGTTAAGTCTAATTTATTATTAGATTCTAAATAAAATAAACTATATTAATATTTGTTACGGCTGATACTGAATTTGGCTGATGCTGAAGTTCACGTGACAAATTCAAGCTGAAAGCGCAGATCGTGAATACAAAACAACATACCAGATACTTATATATACTTCCTATTATTGTTATCTGTAATACACATTGTGCATAAAAATTTTCAAGGTATTTTTTTTT
>CAJVPM010000185.1:0-21668 GCA_910592325.1 Scutellospora calospora | reverse complement strand
AATATTATCATTAAAATAAAATTCGAATATTAATGATAAATGATATTATTAAATCAATAAATATAAATAAATCAAATTTTATACATTGATAAAAATGTCTCAAAATGTATACTATATTTGATTTTTCCAATGAGATCATCTTTAACATCTTTAAGCATGTTAAGATCTTGATCAATATGATGCATGTCTGCAAATGTTTCAAACTCATCATTATCGATAATGAGTTCAAGGCTGAATAGCTCATCTTTCATCACGGTAAAGCTCACGCTCTATTCCACGCGATCAGATTGGGTCCTAGTTTTCTTAACATTGAAACGACAAAGATCATTATGAACAAGGGTGGGATTCTGTCTAGATACTTTATCCAAAAACTTTATGATTCCTATGGTGTTTACGATCCTGAATTATTGGAAGAAAAGTTAAAAACAGATCCAAATTTAAATAAAGATCAAAATAAAAAATGGTGTAGTGATTTATCTTTTGATGTTTTTATTTTGCTTTTAAATAAAGCAAATATTCTTTATGGTGATAAATTAAATCTACAAGGAAATGATATGGAGTTATTTCATTATAAAACTGGTGGATCGTATCATATTAATAGAGCTCCTCTTGTCATGGAAAGTAATATCAAAAATATTGAAAGTTTGATAATTAATTTTAAATTTATCCCATTTCCTCCGAGAATTAATAATGGAGAAGAAGGAGTGAATGTAGCTTATCCTTCTTTTGATGGTTTTGAAAATAATAAACAATTAAATGTTATTGCTAGAAGTATATTATTAAATCTAAAACTTGTTAATCTTTGGAAAAGTATTGGTTATCATGATATCTGTAATCATGTAAATAGTTTAGTGATGCAAGGTGCGATGCTTATTCTCTTTCCACCACATGTAGGATTTAAGCTTGATAAAGAAATTCTCGATAAACGATTAAAAGAACTTGTTAATATAGGATTTGTTTTAGACAATAAAACAATCTTGGATATTTTCAAACTTTATAAACATAGGTTGAATGAAGTTGGTGATGTTTTTTTAAATTCTTTTATTGAAATATCAAACATGGAAAAACAGAAATTCATTTCAAGTCTCTTAATTGATTCTATGGGAATGGAGGGTAATCAAGAAATATTTGATTTCATTTCCAAATATCTTCACGAATCACTTTTGATAAATTTTAATTTTAATATGATTTGATAATCAATCAATTATATATTTTTTAATATTTTAATAAATATTTAATTTAAAATATGAATATTGTATAATAAGATTTATAAAATAAGATTTATATGATATTACAAAATTATGAAAAAATAAGTATAAATATGAATATGAATAAATTATAAAAAAAAAGTTGAAAAAAAAATAAACATGTTGGTTAATGATGTATTGATCATGATATTTGAATATCTTTATGATATCGATGTCTCTCTTTTCAACTGTGTCTTGGTATCTTGGGATTGGGCAAATCTCGCGATTCCGATTCTCTGGCGAGATCCGTTCAAATATTATGATAATAATAATAATTCTTTGAGAAAAGTTGTCTGCCATAATTTAGATGTAAAAGATTATTTCTACAAAAGTGATATTCCAATAAAGGAATATTCCGTTCTTCTCTTCCCCTATCTTGAATACATGAAAAAAGTAAACACGTATCATATAGAAAAAGTATTTAAAGATTCTGTATATAATATTTATACTATGATACATGCTATTATTGGATTTTTATTTGTTACATCAGAAATCATTAATGATATCACGATCGATTGTTGTTTTCATAATATCGAAGATTTAAATAAATACATGAAAAATCATTGTGTTCATCTAAGGTTGTATAATGGATGTTTGGAATTAAACGAACTCGAAAATCTTGATAATCTGAAAAGTTTAAGCTTGACGAGAATATCCTTTGAAGATAATTTTATCTTTTTGATGAAAAAACTTGAAAATATGGTAAATCTCGAATTGATAAATATTCATAATAAGCAATTATTATATGATATCATCAAATTACAGAATATTAAATTTCTCACATTGAATAATTCTATTCATGACGTTGATAAATTTATACTCATCATGAAAGAAATGAAAAATTTAGTTTATTTGAAAATAATTTCTTTTGATATTACTGATGATGATAAAAAAATTTTACTTAACGAATGTAAAAAATATGAAAATATAAAAACATTGAAATTTGAGATAAAAAAATATGTTTTATAATATATTTTTATTCATGTAAAATTTCTTATTTAAATAAAATATATAATTTATAAATATCTTAATACATATTTTAAGTACGATGATTATATTTTAAAAAATAATAACGATTACTAACATGGTACCAATACAATCTTTTCTTATATTCATTATTATTAAATAAATATTCTGGATAATGAATATAAGAATCTTTTTGTTTTTCGATATCTTGTTTAATAGGAATAAATCTATCTAGATAATAAATTGTGTTATCTTTATTTTTTTCAAATTCTTTAGGTAAATATTCATTATCATTATTTTCATTGAAAAAAAATTCATTTCCATATTCGAGTTTATCATTTTGATTTTTTTTAATGTTTTCTTTTTTAGTCATATGTGAGGATTTTAGAAAGATCACTTCAGTATCGAGATCATAAATAATTTGCTTATATTCATTTTCAAGTTTGTTGTTTTCGGATTCAAATCGAATATCTTTGTATTTAATAGAATAATCTTTTCGATCATTATTGATACTTTCATTTTTAAAGTTGTCTTTAGTTTTAATTTTGATTTCTCCTCTTTTTTTTCTAATTCCTGGAATAAGGAATTTTTCATCAAATCGTATCCTAGCTAAATCCGCAAGTCTTTCATAATACTCTTTCACATGTAAAGGTTCATTTTTCCAAGAATTAGCAATGACAGGTGAAAATATTGTCATCATTGGAATTTTTACATTTTGTGATTTGAGATTATCGATATAATACTTGCGATAAATCATAAAGGAATTAGATGACATTGTTGGAACAGTGCCATCATGTTTTAATTTAACATTTTCATCAAGGTTTATCAATGGTGGGAATGGCGGTCTTTGAAACAAGAGAGGATTTTCGTAAATTGTAGGCTCTATTGATGAATTTATTAAACAACTAAATTTACTTTATTTATATTTTATTCGATTAATAATATTGGATTAAAATTTGTAATTACATATTATGAGAATTTTTAAAAAGGTAATCTGAATAAAAAAAACAAAAAAATTTGAATAATTGTTAATGATGGAATTATATTTGTGAAATATTTTTTTTTTAATTGTTGAGATAATTCGAATATTTCCTAATTATTTTTTTTCTTTTAAATTTTCTTCATTTCTGCAGAAATCATCACATAATATTTTTTTTCTTTTTGATTTATTTTTCTCCATGTTTTTACTGGATCACAATCTGCGTATGTAAAATTTTTTTTATTTTGTTTGTAGAAAAGATTTTTAAAAACAAAATAACTATTATGAGTTTTTCTGATATTAGGATTTTTTTTTAACTGTTCATCGAGTAATTCCTTTGCAATTTCTAAGACAGACATTTTATTATATTATTAAAAATATTCTATGTATATTTATAACAAACCAAAATAAAGTTATTTTTTTAAACTCTATATTTAGTAATTTTTAAAAAAACTATATATAACTCTACAAGTATTAATTAAATTTCATCTCATAAAAAATGTCTAAAAATCAAAGTGATGATGAAAATCAAAATCCAAATGATTATTTGGATTATTTCATAATTGATAAAAATAATGATAGTGTAAAATGTAAATTATGTCCAAAGGATTATAAATCATACAATGAATTAATTCTCAGAAATCATATTTCTGTAAAACACCGTGAAGAATGGAAAAAAATAGAAAATAATAACTCTATTGAAACTGAAAATAGATCTAAAAAAAATAAAGGAAAAAAAACAAATGAAAGAACACAAGTCTTTAGAACATCTGAAAATAAAAATGAAAATGATAGTGATGAAAATGATAGTGATGATAATAGTGATGACGATGATGATGACGATGATGATTTATTATCAACTTATGATGATAAAGAATTAGTCTATATTTGTAACTCTGTTATGATGAAAATGAGTGATGGAATTCAATTAAAATGTGAAAAAATTATTATTAAACCGATTTCTTGATAATTTTAATTTAGTATTTATTATTGATAATTAATATAAATATACAATAAAAATTAGATTAGTTGAATAAAATGGACATAGAAAAATCAAAATTCGTTTCTAGAGAAAGAATTAAAAATATATTCGATGATATTGATACAAATAAAGATAATAAACTTTCGAGAAAAGAAGTTTACAGATATCTAAAAACAAATATTTTAGGATATTTCATTGTTAATAAAAAAAATAATCTAACTTTGTGTAAATTATGTAAAAAAAAATTTGTATCACCTATAAACATATTCATCGCTAGAGAGCATTTCTCAAGAAAACATCTCAAGGAATTAAATAATTTAGAAAAAAATATCAATGAAAGTAATAAATTGTTTACTGAGAAAAGTATTCCTGATGTGACTTGTAAAAATAATTATTTTATTTACATATGTTATAATGTTGAGATATCAATGTCAAACGGTTGTAAAATCTGGTGTAAAAAGTTAGTTATCAACCCTATTATAGACTAATTTCTTATTTATAAACATTAAACATTTCTCATTAAATAAATTATTAAATATTTAAAATATCTGAAAATGATGAATCTAAAGAAACAATATTAAAAAATCATATAAAAAATAATCATCCCAGTATATTTAAAAAATTTCGTAGAAATAGTAAATATAAAAAAAATAATGAAGATGACGATAATGATGATATAAATTCTATTTCTTCAAATAATAATATTAATGAATCTTTAGAGAATAAAGAAACTATTAAATTAAATAAAAAAATCAAAGAAGAGGATAATTCTGATAAAATATCGATAAAAAACATTGAATTTGAAGGTGATGATGAAATTGAGATCGAAATCGATTATAAAAAGATCAAAATTAGTAGAGGTTGTAAAATAAATTTCACATAATTCACATCAAAAAAAATTCTAAATGGATCGTAAAAAATATCTAAAGACCCAAAAAAAAATCTTGATTTCGAATATACATGTAATGATGTTAGGATGGTGATGGTAAATGGTTATGAAATCCTTTGTGATGAAATGATTATTAAACCTAATGATGAAACAATTATTGAACCTGAATTCGATAAAAAAAAATCAGGAAATAAAAATATGACAATAACTGAAAAATCGGGTTACTGGCACAGAGATGGACAAGAAAATAAATATCGTCCATGGGGTGGTCCTGGATATGGAAAGGCATAAAATTTAAAATAACGTTTAAATAAAATATATTTCATTTAAAAATATTATCTAGATAAACCAATATTTGTTAATATTAATAAAAAATAATAAATATTTTATTTTATTTGAAATTGTATACTATTACAAAAATATTTAAATTTTATAAATCATCTTGTATAAATATTCGTCATCAAGATTATTCATTAATTTGTGATATTTAAATTTGATTTCTTGAATTTCAAGATCTTGATCTAATTGAAGTTTTTCTTTTTTCAGTTCATATTCTAAACTATGATTATTAAAATCCCTTGCTCTTTTTCTCGTAAAAGGAGCATCGTATAAACTAGAGTAAAAATCATCTGAAAAATAATTATTTTTTAATGTGGAAAAAGAATCTGTTAAAGTAGAACAAAAATCATCCAATAAAGAATCGTCACGACTTTTTCCTTTAATATCATTGCCATGTTTTCTTTTAAGATTTGTGATGATTGGTTTAGTAGTTGAAGATGATGATGCTTGATTTCTTTCTTCAGAGATCAAATTAGATTTATTTTTTCGCTCAAGATCTTTATTTATTTTATTAATAGCTTTGTTTAATTCTTTTAAATCTTCCATTGTTATTTTCGTTCTACAGAACGGACATTGTTCATATCTCCTCACTGACTTATAGATACAAGCTTTACAGACTGGTGCAGAACATTGACAATTTGGTATTGGAAAAATTTTTTCAGTATAATCAAAACATATGTTACAATTGTAAATATCTTTAAATTCTGATTTTTTTTCCGTTAAAGACATTTTTTTTTTATTTATTTTTTTTTTATTTTATTCCTTTATTATATATTGAATTTAATTAATAATGAATAAATAAAAATATTTAAATAGATGAATAAATTTATAATCAATAAAATGAAATGATAGAATTATCTCCATTATTTCGTTTAATAACACTATATTCCCAAACTAATTCAGTTACTATCTTATGATAAAATTTATCATCTTTGTAAATAAAATATTCACTGATATCAGTGATTTCAAAACATTCCCTCCCATTAAATTTAACCTTTTCAAGAGGATTTCCATTATATTTGCATGTAAAGTTATCTGGAATTTCTCTTAATTTTCCTTTTTTAGAGTTAAAAATAAGATATTCATGTCTTCCCTCATCCTCATTATTTGTACCACAATTACTAAAAGTATAATCGTCAGGTTCTATTTTCATAAAAGGTTTTTCCTTATAATAAATATCATAAGTCTGTCTCTCGTCAATGAGAAATGCTTGTCTTTCTTTCCCAAAAGAAACTTTAATTTGTGATACATTTTTGAAATAATCACTTTCATATCTAAAATCATCAAGATTCAAATATTTATTATCTTTTAAAAAGAAAAGATATCTGTAGCGAGGATCATATTCGTAATTTTCAAATATTAATTCGATTGATCTTGAATCGATAAATTTATTTTCAGACATTTTTTGATATTTTTTAATAATCTCAAAGAAATTCTTGTTTTATTTATAAGATAAAAATATTTAATAATATTGAATAATTAGATGATAAATATTTAATTAATTATATGTTTTAAATACAATAAAATAATTTATCATATCATAATAATTAGAAAAAAAAATATAAATATATTTTAAATAATTTTATATTTATAAAAAATGGTGCCTGTTATAATCATTGTAGTTTTAGTCACATTAAATGTAATTGCTCTCGGTATTAAGATATCTCGAGATATTAAAAAATATAAACACGTGTAAATAAATAGATTAATTGAAATAATCAAAATCGAATAGTTTACTCCTGATATTGCTATATATGTTTTCTCTCTTGCAGCAATCAATACAAATATTGTGAAAATGGCAATTGCTAAAATTAAAAAATGATACTAAAGTTTGGTGATACACATCATAATATTCAACCTCCTCCTTCGAATCCTCAACTCGCTTACCACAGGATGGAATCAGACATTGAGCATCATCAACTTTCCAAATTTTGTAATAATGAAATTTATAACATACATCACATGTAGTTTTCCCGACATGACCTTTATATTCATTTCTTATCTTGTATAATATTCCATCACCCTTTTCAAAGTCATTACAATAAACGATTCCATCTCTTGTACTTTTTATTTTTCTATATATTTTTTTGCCATTTAAATTAAAATAAACTCTATTATTTTTCTTATGGAGATAATTGTAATAATCTTTGGAATCTTTCGAATAAAAGACATCATTTTTTTTGAATTTCAGTCTCTTTTTTATTCTTTTTGCTTGAACAAAACTTATATCTTTATTCACGTATGGTATAGAATTTTGTTCCTTTGGACTCAGATACGAGAATATCT
The DNA here is from genome assembly GCA_910592325.1 of Scutellospora calospora. Taxonomy (NCBI): domain Eukaryota; kingdom Fungi; phylum Glomeromycota; class Glomeromycetes; order Diversisporales; family Gigasporaceae; genus Scutellospora; species Scutellospora calospora. The sequence goes on along the minus strand of CAJVPM010000185.1, from coordinate 13,980 downwards.
TGTTTATTACAGATAATTTATTTCGGAATGAAAAATTGATCTGGTATAACCTTTTACTAACCAATCCCAAAGATAATTTATCATTGTAATTTAATAAAGCGAATATCAATAAAATTATCTCGGTAGGAAATTGATGAATCATATTTTTTTTTAATTCTCTTTTAATAAATTTCAAGTAGATTTATAACAAGAATTAATTAATAATTGTAAATATTTATTAATGGAAATTACAAATTTCCATTTTCACAATTATGACATAAATTATGAAAATGTAAATCATTTAAAAACTCACAAGAATTGCAACATAAAAATAGTAATAATTGTTTCATTCGCTAATTTGTTCATTTTTTTTATAATGTAAGATTATGATAAAATCTAATAAATTTATAATAAATAAATATTATTAATAAAATCAATAATTTTGATGTATGGATAAAAAATCTAATCTAAAAGATTTAAAGAGAAAATTAAATATGAATTTGAAATAACTCATAATGAAAATCATATAGATGATTGTGAAATATTATATAAAAAAATATTTTAAATATTTTTAAATAAATAATATTTATTATTTAATAAAAATACATTTTTAATTTCTATAAAATAGTAAATAAATCTTTTTTTTTTCATATCATTTTTACAAAATGAGTATATTTGGTGGTGTTAATCTTAACTTTGATTTCTCGGGATTTAATCCACTTGGAAATGCTAATCCATTCAATTCTTCTAAGGTAAAATTCAATATTATCAATTATTTCTTTTATTATAAAATAATTAATAGTAACTAATAATTAATAATATATTAGTAAGTGTTAATTAGTTTAATTATTGTTTGAATATTAATTATAATAAATTTATATTATATTTGTTTTAAGGCGTATTGAAAGTAGATCTTTAAATACTGAATCAAGAAAAAAAAATGATTTTATTTTAATTTGTTATAATGTTGAATTGATATTATCAAACAAAACTAAAATTATATCTAAAAAACTTATTATCAATTCTTCATCTGATAATATGAAAAATAAAAATCTAGATGAAAAAAATAAAGAATCTCTTATTAAAGATAGATTTTCTTTTTTTGATTTAAGAAAAAAGCAAAGACTAGAAAGAAAAATAGATAAATTAATAAATAAAATAGATGATAAGATAGATTTAAATAAAATATCAGCTGCAGTAGTATATGATTCAGAATAATTACAATATTTAAATTCTTTATAATTTGTATTTATAAATAAATCATTTATTATATAAACTTAAAAATGTACAATTTAATAATTTTTTTTATAGAAAATAAAACATCTTGAAAACAAGATATTTAAAAAAAAAAAAATAAAACTATATTTTAAATGGTTGTCAATAATAAACATAAAGTCAGAATGTTTCTCATTGAAGAAAATAAAAAAAATAAAAACGTTAATAATAATTATGTTCAAGAAGATCAATTTGGTGAATCTGATCCTGAAGATTATGCATATTTAACTGATATTATCGGATGTGTTCTTATAGACGAACCAACTAATAAAATAAATTGTATAATATGTAATCATAAATATTCATCATTAAAAAATCAAGAAATTAAAAAACATCTTTCTACAAAACATTCATATCTATGGAATGAATTAGAAAGGAGAAAAAAAGAATTTTTAAAAATAGAATTCAGTGAATTTCATAATGATCCACTCGGAAAAGAATATTCAATTTATTTAGAAGAAAAGGATGATGAATTCTATTACATACTCTTAAATGAATATCTGATTTATTCAAAAAAAGATAATAATAAACCTAAAGAAAAATATTCAGAAGAAAAAAATAATAAAATCCATAATAAAGTTAAAAGAAAAAATATTAAAAAAAATTATTATCAAGATAGATCAAATATAAATAATAATAATAATCATATATATATCTGTGAAAATGTTGAATTAATAATGAAAAATAATATACAAATCATATCTAAAAAAATAGTTATCAATAGTCTTTAATCTTTTATAAATTATATAAATGTGAAAATTCGCTTATATGATAAAATTAATTTTTTATTAAAGAAATAAAATTAAACAAATAAAGCATGGGTAATTGTGTTGCTTGTATCATTGAAATACATAATAATACAGATCTGTATTTATTAAGACCATACAAAAATCATTTTTCTTGGGGGAGATTAGAATATGAAACAGAAGAAAATGATATACTATACCCAAATCAAATATCAATCAAAGGTGTTCAAGGTAGAACCGGTAGTATCTCTGGAGTACAGGATTATTTCATTTACGATGTTGTAAACCGAAATAATAATACTGAAATTGGTCAGGTAAAATTAATTTTCGATGTTCCATACGATACAAATAGATTTTCAAGATCTACAAAGTTTGAAATAACTAATTATAGTGATGAAGTTGATATTAAAATTAAAACTGATGAAAAATGGAGTGGGTATGGATTTGGAAATAATTTATGTAAATTTATTATAACTTATGAAATTCCAAGTGTTTCAATTGAAACAAGATCAAAAATAACTCCTGTTAAAAAAGATAAAAAAAAAATAAAAAGAATAGATAAAAAATATAATTAGTTTGTGATATAATTAAAAATAGATATAATAGTCTATAATAAATATTCTAATAAATTCTATATAAATATAAAAATTCATTTCTGAAATATTTTTATACCAAAATTCTTTATACAAATTCTTTAAATGGGTGGTAATTGTGTTAGCTGTATCATTGAAATACATAATATATTAGATCGATATTCATTGAGACCATTTGATAATGAATTTAAATGGGGATATTTAAAATATAAAACTGATAAAAATGATATAATATACCCAAGACAAACATCAATCAAAATTGTTCAAGGTAGAGAAAATAGCATGTCTGGAGTACAGGGTAGTTTCACTTATGATGTCGTGGAACGAAAAAGTAATAATGAAATAGCTCGGATAAAATTACTTTTCGATATCCCATTTGATACAAATAGATATTCAAAAGCTGCAAAATTTGAAATAATCGAAAAATATACTGATGACGAAATTTTCAGAATTGAAACTGTTGAAGAATGGAGTAGATTTGGATATGGAAAAAATAAATGTAAATTTATTATAATAAACAATCATTTCGAAAATCCTATAACTAAAGATCCTATAATCGAAACAAAATCAATAAAAAAACTCATTAAAAATAAAGAGGATAAAAAAGATAAATATAAAAAAAAAGAAAAATTTATTAAGTCTAGAGTTTGGAATAGAGATTTGTCTGATATTGATTATAATTAAAATTAACAAATTTGATATAAAATATATTTCAATAAATTTTATGTTTTTTTTTTACATTGTTATTTCAACTCTATTAAACAAAAAAAATATATCTAACAAAAAAATATATTTAGTTAATATATGTAATATTCAATAAATGATAACTAATAAAATTTATATAAAATGCAAAATTTACTTATATAATTAAATTAATTTTTTTAAAAAAAAATAAAAAAAAATAACTATGGGTAATTGTGTTGGTTGCATAATTGAAATAGATAATAAAACAGATAAATATTTATTAAGATTATGTAAAAATAATTTTACCTAGGGATATTTAAAATATGAAACTGAAGGAAAAGATATTATATACCCGAGACAAAAATCAGTCAAAATTGTTCAAGGTAGAGAAAATAGTATGACTGGAGTACAGGGTTATTTCATTTTTGATATTGTAAACTAGAAAGATGATATTAAAATAGGTCAGATAAAATTGATTCTTGATGTTCCATTTGATTCAAATCTATATTCAAGATCAATAGATTACAAAATAACTAATTATAGTGATATCATTATCAAAGTTGAAACTAATGAGGAATGGGGTGGATATGGATTTGGAGAAAGTAAATGTAAATTTACTATAACTAATGAACTTGCATTTGGTCCTCCAGAATGATTTAATTTTATTTTAAAATATTCTGATAAAACCTATATAAAATATAAATATTTACTTTTGAGATATTTTTTTTTATTCGAATAAATCAATATTTTCATAGATTTTTTTAAATGGATAATCGCGTTAGTTGCGTTATTGAAATATATAATGATACAGATAAACATTTTTTGAGACCAGTTGAAAATAACTTTACTTGGGGAAGAATGAAATATGAAACTGAAATAAATGATATAATACATCCTGATCAAACATCAATAAAAATTGTTTAAGGTAAAGATAATAGTATGTCTGAAGTACAGGGTAGTTTTACTTTCGATGTAGTGGAACAGAAAAATGATTTCAAAATAGGTCAGATAAAATTGATTTTTGATGTTCCATATGATACAAACAGATATTCAAGATCAATAAATTACAAAATAATTAGATGTAGTAATACTATTATTGAAATAAAAACTGAAGAAAAATGGGGAGGGTATGGATTTGAAGAAAATTATTGTAAATTTTTTATAATCTACAAAAGTCCAAGAATTGCTGAATCTATAGAATCAAAAAAGACTCTTGTGAAAAATACAGATAGAAAGGATAAAAATAAAAGGGAGAAAAAGAATAAAAATTCAGTAAAGAAAAAATCTAATTGGTCTAAGATTTGGGATAATTTATCTGATTAATTATAATTATAATCAATAAATTAAATATATTATAAATAAAATTCATATTATAGGAATATATGAAATTATTCTTAAAAAAAAATATATATAAACGACTATTATATTATAATTTATTTATCTTTAATCTTTAAATTTTATAAATCATTCTCTGTTTAAAATGTCAAATCGTAATTATAAATCTTCAAAAAATAAATCACAATCAAATAATAATAGTTTAAAAATCAATCAAATTGATATTGATGATGTCATTAATAATGATACATTAAATGCACATTTATCATTATTAAAAATATTCAAAACATTAAGACATGAAGATGATGATATCAATAGATTATTTTTATCTAAAGCTGAAAAAAGATACAGTATATGGTTAAATTTATTAAATGATAAATTTGATAATGATAGTGACATTCCTATTCCACCAATCGATGTATGTCAAATTTGGCATGCACATTTACTATCACCTTTAAAATATTTTAAAGATATGGAAGAATTATACAAACAAGAATATAGATTTCCAATTGAGAGAATATACAAATGCTGGAATGAAAATAATGACGAATATTTAAACTCTGTAAAATTTTGGGAAAAATACACTAAACAACCATGGATTCTGAATGTTCAAGTTGAATCAATATTTTCCTTAAATCTTGTAAATGCTGTGATTCGTCAATATAGATTTACAGATAAAATAATCAATGATTATACTGTTAACACACTTATGAACCATTCACAAGCAATTGAAAGATATAAAAAATTTCTTTTATTGGTTAAAAATAATGAAAGAGATCTTGTTCCAACAATAGATATAGATCTTTGCTGGCATACACATATGCTTCATAGTATTGATTATCGTGATTTTACAAAAAAATATACGGGTAAAATTATCAATCATGATGATAGAATCTCTAAATCTATTCTCAATGATAATTTTAAACAAACTTCTGATATTTGGTATAAATATTTCAACGAATTGTATAATGATGATAATCTAAATGATAACAAAAACATCAAGAACAAAAAAATTATTTCTGTTAAATCTAGAGACTGCGGTATGACTGACACAGGTTGGTGTCGAGGTGGTTCATGGTAATTCAAATAGTGTAAAATAAAAAAAAAATTAAACAAATTAAATATAAATTAATATTTTATCTCGATACATTTGTTTTTTTTTTTTTAAAAAAAAATATTTTAATAAAATCTCAATTTTAATATATATTATTATGAAAATCAAAAAAAAAAAGCTAATACATTTTATGAAAAACGATTATAAATTCTATTTATCAATTTATCAGCTTTAACATTCAATTCTTTTTCATCAGCAGTTTTTTCTTCCAGCTTTTTGAAATTTATTTTTTCGCGTATCAATCTAATATCATCTAATAGATTTAATAAAATTCCGTCATTATATTTTTCAAGTAATAATTTAAATACGTCATCATCTTCAATAATATTCAATAATTTTTCAAATAAAAAAATGTCTTTTTTATTCCATTTATCAATTGATTTGATATCTTTTTTACTATTATTCCATTCATGGATAATATTATCAAATTCCTTTTTTTCCATAGCTTTATCAGAAAAAAAATTATCTTCTAACCATTTTCTATATCTCATAATTTTTCTGCTGTTATTTTCATCTTCAGTTTTAATATTTCTTCCAAAATAATCAGTGATATTTATTAAACGATAAGAATAATTTTTATCAAGTATCATTTTATTCATAATTTTAGCATTTGAATCGCAATACACCATTAATTTTTCAAATTTCAAAAATTTTAAATTTATATCTGTATTCTTGTCTTCGAGAGCAGATAAAGTTTTTTCCAAATATTCGACTTGCATTTTTTTTTTCAATTTATTTTATTTTTTTTTTGTTTAATATAAAGAATGAAAAAAATTTGATATTTTTATAAGAAATATTATTTAGAAATTTAATTAATAATCAAAAATATTTTTTTGTTCATTTTTATTTAAATTGATCTCAAATCTTATATTTATTTTTCTTTTCATAAAACTATAAATAAGATTAAATTATTAGTTATTTATTAAAAAAAAATGATTTTTTCACCTGATATATTTTATATAATATTCGAAAATTATATTTATGATAATTATAATAATTTAAAAAATATAATTTTAACTTGTAAATTTTTTAATCACATGATTAAAAATTTAATAGTAAATATCAAAATTATAAATCTAAACAATCCAGAAAAATATTTGTTAAATATCGATGATAAAATATCAAAAATAACTTTTTATAGAAAAGAATTTATTGTTAATTTTTTCAAATCTTATCTTTACAAAAAAATTGAATTTGTTAAAATCCAAAAAAATGAATTTTATTATATAATCCCACGAAAAATATTTTATAAAAATTATTTTAAATTTATATATGTAGTAAATTATAAAAAGTCATACATATTAAATTTTATAACAAAAAAAAAATATAAATTAGAAAATTCAATAAAATCTTCATGTAAATTTTCAAAACTTGGTAAATTTATAAAAATAAGATATAATTTATATTTAATAGATGATAATATTCTAAAAAAGATAATTTTATTAAAATATTTAAAAGATAAAAATATCAAACTTAAATACATGTACCAAAATTTAATTAATTATAGTTCTCTGATGGAAAAATGTGCCGATAAAATATTAATTTAAAAAAAAAATAATTATTTTTTTAATATTCCAAAAATTTTTATATTTTTCAATTGAAAAAAAAATTATATCATCCAAAATACTGATATCTTAAAAAATTTTAAACATTTTATCTTATTAAAATAATAGCGATATTTGAACTCAAAATAATTATATAAATATTAAAAAAAAATTCGCTTATAAATTAATTTTTAATTAAATAACTAACATGGGTAATTGTGTTAGTTGTGTCATTGAAATACATAATAGAACATATGTATATTTTTTGAGACCACGTGTAAATTATTTTGAATGGGGAAAAATGAAATATGAAACAGAAGAAAATAATAATTTAATAAACCCAAATCAAATATCAATCAAAGCTGTTCAAGGTAGAACAGATAGCTTATCTGGAGTAAAAGGTTATTTTAATTTCGATGTTGTACGCCAATATGACAATGTTGAAATAGGTCAGATAAAATTATTCTTTGATGTTCCATACGATACAAATAGATTTTCAAGATCTACAAACTTTGAAATAAATAATTATGATGATACCACTATCGCAATTAAAAAGGTTGAAGAATGGGGTGGATTTGGATATGCAGAAAATAAATGTAAATTCATCATAACCTACGATACTCCAAAAGATTTAGTTAACACAAATCTATATTCTCTTAATTGTATTTTTGAAATACATAATACATCAGATAAAATTTTATTAAAATCAAATAAAAATTATGTGAAACGTGGAGAATTCCTATATGAAAATAAAGAAGATCAATACATTGGTCCCAATAAAATAATGCATAAAAAGGTTCAAGGTAGATTTAATAGTATTTCTGGAATAGAAGGTTATTTTAATTTAGATGTTTTACGACATATTGATAATGTTGAAATAGGTCAGATAAAATTAATCTTTAAAATTCCATATGATACCAATAAAGATTCAAGATCTACAGACTTTATAATAAATGATTATAGTAAAATTACAAATATCGAAAATGATAAAAATTTTACTATCCATGTTAAAAAAACTGAAAAATGGGGTGGGTTTGGATATACTGGAAAAAACTTTTGTCAATTTATCATAAGCTATAAACCAAATCATCCAATTAAAACAAAATCAAATATTTTAATTAAATCAAAATCGAAACTAAAAAAAACTCGAAATTATTAAAAATTTTTTTTTATTTAATTCAAATTATAAAATTATTATTATAATTTTTATAAATAAAATAAAAGATATAATAAATAAATGATATAATAATTATAACGTGACTAATAATAATATCACGAGATTACAATAATCACCCACCAATTAAAAAAAATCAAAACAAATAATTCTTTGTTCTTAATTTAACGTAAATCGAGTTTATGCATTTTTGTTTACATGCATGATAATTATAAATAATAAAAATCTAAGATCATCTTTTTTTTTCTTCTCAAACAAAAAATCATTTTCGAAGGTTAATATTTCTTTTTTTTTTTATATTTTTTTTATATAAAAATGATTAAAAATAATGCTAGCTAAGTTCAAAGCAACAAATATCAACTATTTCGATGATAAAGTTATCAAGTTACTTGTTTAAAATCTTCTCAACCTCTTATCATCACTTAGTTCTCAACTAGTTTAACTAGTTTTTATTTGCTGGCTTCTTTTCGCTTTAGACTTATGATTTTTTATTTATTATTTTATTTTTAATTTATTATTTTAAATATATACTAACTATTTTTTTCATTATAAACTAATAGAAAAAAATGTCTAATGTTATTGATGATATCGATTTAATAATCGAACAAAACAACAATTTACAAAGCTCCTTAATTCAAATACGTAAAAAAATTAATGAAACAAAAAGTAAAGTCAAACCTAAACAAAGTCTTGAGGATATTATCGAGAAAACAAAACAAACGACTACTAAAAATGATCAGAATAGTTTAGATATCGAAAGATTAAATATTAGTATTAAAGGATGGAAATCTAATCTTTCACTTTACGAAAATGTTAAAAATCTTCATAACGAATTAGAAGATTATAAAGATAAATATTATAAACTCAATACTAAATATAATAATTTAGTTCATAATGAATAATTTCTTATATTGTATTTTTTTTATTATTATTGATTACTAATTCAGATTATAAACTTCAAAATTATTTTGTTTTTAATCACATGATTTTTTCTTACATAAATTCTAAAAAAAAATTAGAAATTCTAAAATACATATTTATCCGAAGGATTTTATTCCGTTAAATGGAATATTCTAAAGAAAAACTTGATTTGGAAAATTAAACAAAGTAGAGAAAATATATAATTCAATATTTTTTTCTGTAAGTAAAGCATCAGATCTGAAAATACAAAAAAAAAATGAATCGATACATCATTCCAAATTATCATACTTATTGCAATTATTTAACAGAAAATCCTCAATCTAATCTATCAAAAAAACGTCGTTATTATGTGAAGTTAGCATGTACCAATTGTCAAATTAAAAAGGAAAGATGCTCTGGTGAAGAAAGATGTGCAAATTGTAAACGATATAATCGTGAGTGCGTATATATCAAATCAACTAAAAAAAGAGGGCCTAAACCTAAACCCATCACTACTCCTGCAATAGTAAATTTATTAAACCCAACTATTTAATTCATACAATACGTTATGAACAATTTTTTATTATTTATTAATTTATTTTTAAACATTATCAATATGAAGTTTATATAAACTTAAATTTTTTTTATGTACTAAATAAAGTACAACAGAAATATTATTTCTAATATACAAGAAAAAAAAATATTTGTTTTATTTGATATGTTTCTAAAAAAATATGTATAAATTCTGCTATTCTTATGGGTAAAGAATTTTGTTGTACTGAAAATTTAAAAATATTAAAATTAAAAATGTATCCCAATAAGTATATAAATATATAAATATCATGATGGTATTTCACCACTGAATAAATAAACAAATTTAAATTTAACTATGGAAAATTTTACAAATTTTATGTTGATATTACATGGTATGAATCTGTACATAGTCAATAATAGAATATTTGTTAATCAGATTTTATAATATAGTGACAATATATGCAGTGGCGTGTCTTTTATTTTTTCCTTTTGGCATTTTTATTGGACATTTTGGTCGTAAAATCCTACCCAATATCTGGTTTAATATACATTGGATCAATCAAGTATATATAAAAAAAATATTAATAATATTTATTATTAAATACAAATTACTAATTCTCTTCAATCATTAAAATTACATTCAAAGACATTTTTATTTGCATTACCTGTTGTTATTGGATTCTCTATTAATCATTATTCGGTAGAAGAATCACGTTTTATATGGATTAATAGTCCACATACGGTATATTTTTTACTCAATATTAATTTTGATAAAAAAATACAATTGTTTAAATAAATTGAATTTTTTTTTAGACTATGGGACATATATTAGTTCCACTCATTATTTTAGAAGTTATTATTAGTATTGTTTATAATCGTATATATCATATAAATAAAGTACGATTAATCCATGATTATTTAGCATATTTCATAACTATTTGTATCCCGATAGAAATTTTACTTGGCATCATAGAATTTAAAGCCGAGAAAATTTGGTATTACATTTTCTTTGGTTGGCTTATGATATTACTTTTAATATTTATTTTGACAAAAATTAAAACACAAGAAAAAAACGCTATTGAAAAAAAAAATGAAAATTCAATAAATTAATAATCTGAATTAATAATTATTTATATATTAAACATTTTTATTTTTCAAATAAACTTTCAAACTTATAATCAAATATTTTTAATCTAAACTTAATTAAATTATTATAAATGAATAACTTTAATTCACAAGAATGGTTTAATAGATCTTTTGAAAAATTGGAAAATACTATAATTAAAATCCAAATGATTTAGAAGCTATGCTTGAATTTGCAGGTTATTACCGAAGTGGATTAGGGGTGGAAAAAAATTTAGATAAAGCTATAAAATACTATGAGAAAGCTTCGGAAAAATTTCCACAAGCTTCGAATGCATTAGGAGTAATATATGAATTTGAACCCAAATTTAAAAACATATCAAAAGCAATAAAATGGTATGAAAAGGGAGATGAGCAAGGTTATACATTAGCCTCAGAAAATCTAAAAAGAGTAAATGAAGAATACTTTCAAATAGAAAAAGAAAATAAATTTAAAATAAATAATTAAATTCAATTATCTCATTTAAGATAAAATATCAATAATATTTTCCTTTAATAAATTATTCAATATTAACTTTTTTATAATTATAAATTTGAAAACTCTTTCTGTTTTTACAATTTATACCATAAATCTTTTCTTTCTTGTAAAAAATATATTTATTTGGATACAATAATAAAAATAAACTTTCGTGAAAAGAATTTTTATCTCTTTTCTCTGTGAGATCTGTGCAAGATATTGCAGATGGTGGAATTGACATAACCTTATCATTCTTATCATAAAATGATAATAATGCGATTCTTCTTTTATCTATAGTCTGAACTTTTATTTTAAAATCAATATCTAAAAATTCTTGAATATCATAATCATGAATCATTCTATTCTTTCTTTTCCTTAACTTTAATACATTTGTTGGAAATATGATATTCGACATTTGAATATTAATTCAATGTAACATAAATCTTTTATTTTTTTTTATATTCAACCCTATTATTTATATTTATCTAATTAATAATTTATAAAATTTTAATTAATAATAAAATAAAGTATAAAAATAAGTCATTTTATTAAATTGAAAATAATATATAAAAATATGAAAATGTTTTATCAATTAATTTTAGTATTATTATTTCTCATATTAATTTATAAGTTATATAATTGTATCGCATTATATAATTTTTATAAAAATTATATAATTGTATCGCATTATATAATTTTTATAAAAATCAAGGAATCGAATTTATAAAATCTTATCCAGTGATCGGTGCTGAAATAGAAGTGAGCAAATTACTTTTAAAAAATAAGAGTCATGATTACATACGTCAATCACAAAATGATTTAATTGGAATATTCCGAGGTCTTTCAATACAATTATATGGAACAAATAAAAAAACGTGTCAAAAATTAATAGAACAAATTGGAAAAAATATAGATCGTAATAGTCCAGCTTCATTTTCATTTGGTAGATTAGGTCCAAGCTCTATCTCTTTTAGCGCGAGTTCTGAATATTGTTTCAATCAACGTAAAACTATATTAATTCATGTGATGAATAATAATATTGAATATTTATCTCAAATTGCTTATCGAAACACACAAAATTTATTTATAAAAAATGAATCAAATCAAATCATTAATATTTCAGAACTTTTAACCGAATGGACTCAAAATACGACTGGAGAATTTATATGGAGTAAAGATATCATGAACTATAAAATTAATATTCTTGATTCTAATTATAATTCAGAAGAGATGTTGATAATGAAATCATTAAATGAAACTTTCCAAGACTTGTATAAACATTCTAAAAAGATTTGGAATAGAATCTATTTCCCTCTATCAAAATGGCCTATAACAACAGATTCATGCCGTCTTTTATACAATATCAAAATCATTCATAATAAGATAGAACAAATCATGAGATCTCAATTAGCAAATGAAACAAAATCGATAGCTAAGGATATTTATGATAAAAATATCAAATTTAATATTCCTATTAATTCTATACGAGATGATTTAATCATTACAACATTATCGGACTTGAATATAATCAGATTAACAATAATGTCTATTCTCTATCATTTACTCGATCAAAAAAACAAAAAATGGAGAGTTTTAGTTTTAAATGAAATTAAATCTATATTTGGAAAAGAACTAAATTCATCAAAATTCGAATATAAAAAACTATCAGAATGCAAAATATTAAATGCTGTGATATTTGAAGTTTTACGCTATGAATCAGCAAATTTATTACTCAATAACCAATCTATAAATAATTTCGATCTAACTATTAGTGACAAAAAATATATAAAATAAAAAAAGGAACGTATATCATGTCCAATATATATCTTATTCATCATGATGATTCTTTTTGGCCAGATCATGATAAACCGTTAAAAACATTTGATCCATCTAGATTTATTGATAAAAATATCATAAATTCGAATTTCTTTCTACCTTTTGGTAAAGGTCCTCAATCTTGTCTAGGTCAAAAAACAAGCTTATTGATGATTAGAATTTTTATAATAATATTTTTAATTCATAACCCAAAATGTAATTTATCATGTAAACAGGATATCGATACAATAAATTTTACTTTATCGAGTAATGTAAATTTTGATATTATTCGTAATTCTAATTAAATAAAAAAACTATAATAATAATAGAATTTCGACTAGTTTTAATTATTTTTTATACATTATATTAAATAAAGAGATAAAAAAAAAATGTTATTGAAAAAAACTGAAAATTTAATAAATTAAAAATCATATTGAATATTTTAATTTATCATTTTATTTCATATAGTTAAAATATTTAGAAAATTCTAAAATTTATTAAAAGTTCTATAAAATTTGTAATCATGCTGATTTCCACCAGCCTATATACGGATCCCAATTTTTGAATTTATTTTGAATTTCAAAATTTTTATTTGTATTGTTGTTTTGATTTATGATTAATTTTTCACAATTGATTTCATAACCATTTACAGTTACCATTTTTACATCATCACAGATATATGTAAAA
>CAJVPM010000184.1:0-21674 GCA_910592325.1 Scutellospora calospora | reverse complement strand
ACTATTTATAAAAATACTAATAATAAAATAATAAAATAAAATAATAAGATAAAATAATTAAAACTCATTTTATAACATTTCTGTCCTCTTTAAAATGAGCACTGCAAATTCTAATTGATTCTAAGAGTTCTGTAAAATCTTTATCATTTAACTCTTTCAAGTTAGTGAATGTTATCTTCATAGTAGAGCAAAGTCTTGATAGTTCACATATCTAGAAGATTTGATAAACTCATTTAGAGCATTTCTATATTCTGTTAGCTCGTCGAGAGTTCAAAGATTTTTTAAAGTATTTCGAGTATATTTTAGTTTTTGTCTATTTTCTTTTATGCTTTCTCGTAGTTGTCCTAAGTAATAGCATACTTTCAGAGTTTTAAAAACTTGATCTCATTGTTTTCCTCAGTTTTTTTCTTTCAATCGAGAGATTATTTCTTTAAGCTTTTCTTTAAAAGTAGTTTCTATTAAAGGATTTAGCTTTATAAAAACTTCTTCTGAATCTTCTATTATATTATCAATGAATTTAGTAAGAAGGTTATTTGAGAGAAGTTGATCTTCTTCTTGACCTGATTCTTGAAGAAAGAATTCTTCTAAAATTTCTTCATTTGAATTTTCTTTTTCTTGTTGAGAGAGCATAGTTGTTTCTTCTGTTTTTAGGAGTTTATCTAAGTTTATGCTAGGAAAAAGACTTTCAAATATTTCTGATTCATTTTCTATTGTCAGGTTTGTAGTTTCTGTTTTTGTTGATATTGTTATCATTAAGAAAATATTTGTTTTATTTATTACAGAAACTTGATTTTCTATAAGAACTAAACTATGGTTTGTTGCAAGAGAATCTTGATTCCAAATAGTTAGGAATTCATTAAGTGTATCCAAGGTTTCGAGTTGTAATTGTTGAGTATTTGAAGTATCTATTTTTGGAGTATTAATTAAAGAAGTAACTATTTTAAGAATTTCTAATTTAGAGAAAATTGTTAGGGTAAGGTCTATATTTATAAGTTTTAATGTTATATGAGAGGTAAATCCAAAATGTTTCACAAATTTTGCATATAAGTTCTATTGAGTTTTGAAAAATTTTCTCTAAAAATCTTATTTGTCTATTACTATTACCAGTTGCTAATTTTGTTTTTCATAATATCTAGCTAATTTGTCACTATTATAATATTTCAATAGTATTTTTCCTTCTAAATTTTGGAGTTTATAAGCTCTATTGTTTAGCTTTGATTTAACTATAAAGAGTCCACTTCTTTTATCTTCAAATTTAGCTAATCTGAAATTTTCTAAGTCTTTTCTTTGTACCTAAACTTTGTCTCCAATTACAAATTCTTCTTTTTGAATATTCATATCAAATCCAACTTTCTGTTTCTTCTAGGATTTTTCTGTATTTCTATGAGCTTCATTATGTTGATAAGGAAGTTCATCTATCAACTCAAATACTCGTTGTAATATGCTATCTTCTAATATTATTTCTTTGTCTGCATCTATTTTTTTTACAAGGATGAGAGCTTCAATTGGTATTTTAGTCTATTGTCCATAGGTTAATTCAAAGAGAGTATATCTTGTGGTAGAGTGTCTTTTTGTTCTATATGCAAATAAGACAGCAGGTATGTGTATATTTCAGTCTTTATCTTGTTTCTTTACTTTTGCAAGAGAGTTGCAAAATATTCTATTTAATCTTTCTACCATTCTATTCGTCTGAGAATAGTATGAAGAAGAAAATATGTACTTAATCAAAAACTTTTCACAAAGTATTTTGACTATTTCACTAGCAAAATTCTTTCCATTATCTGAGAGTATTACTTAAGGTACTCTATATCTACAAACAATATCTTTAAAGATCAATTTAGCAAGAGTTTCTGTGCTTGCGTCTGATACAGCTTTAGCTTCTGGCCATCTTGTTAAATAGTTAGTAGCAATAATAATATAATGATTATTTTGCTTAGTGATTGGGAAAGGTCTTACTAAGTTAATTCTAATTCTTTCAAAAGCTCGTCCTATTTGAATAGGGTGAAGAAGTTCTTTTTTTTTGGTCTTCTCTTATCATTGACATACTTCACATACTTGAATGTAATTCTTAATATCCTTATACATTTGGTCCTAATAGTATAAATTTACTATTTTGTAGTACATTAGCATCTATTTTCAGATGTCTAGCTGTTGAGTACTATGCATTATGTAGAGAATGAGTTCTACTTTTGTTCATCTAATTACTCAGATTAATTTATCTAAGTTCCTTCAGTTTTTCTTATATAATATTCTGTTTCTAACTTTATAATATCTAGATTGTTTAATTAATGTTCATTTTTCAAAGTCTATTAAGTCAAGAGGAAATTTATCTATTTCTAAATATTCTAAGAGATTTTGATAATGATCTAAATTTATTTCTTTAGAGTTGATGGAGGATGTGTCTGTGTTTTTAATCTGAAAAGTGCATCAACATTTGAATATTTTTATCCTGGTTTATGAATCATAGTAAAGCAATAAGGTTGTAATTTCATCATCTATTAGCCTAATCATCCTTTGGGTTGAGAGAATTTTAACTATTGAAGGGCTGAATGATCAGTAACTAAAGTAAAATAATTTGTTCTGAAATATCTATAGAAATAGTCTATTGTTCATACTATGGTAGCATATTCTAATTCTGTTGCTCTATAGTTAACTTCTTCTTTCTTGAGACTTTTGCTTATATAAGCAATAGGATATTCTTTTCTATTGTCTGCAATTTGACTTAAAGTTGCTCCAAATCTATTATAAGAGGTATCAGTTGAGAGGATAAATTCTGCTTTATAATTTGAATAGATTAGAATAGAAGCTATGACTAATTTTTGTTTAAGTTCATTGAAAGCTTCTTATTGTTGTTGATTCTATTCATATTTAGTATCAAGATGTAATAGCTAGTTTAAGGGTTTGGCTATAGAGGAAAATCTTTGTATAAATCTTCTATAATATTCTACAAGTCCTAGAAATAATTGAAGTTGAGTCACATTTGTAGGAGGTAGAATATTTTGTATGGCTATAATCTTTTCTGGGTCTGGTAAGATTCTTTTAGCTTCTATAATATATCCTAAGAAAAGTAGTTGTTTTATTCAAAAAGTATATTTCTCTAAGTTAAGCTTAAGTTCAGCTTTTTTGATTCTAGTAAATACTTTACAATGATATTGAATATAATCTTCAAATATTCATAAAAATATATTCATGTTATCTAAGTAGACAACAATATATTTATAGGCTATGTCTTGATAAATCTGATTCATAAGACATTGGAATGTAGCAAAGGTATTGCATAGTCTAAATAGCATTACATTGAACTCATAAGTACTATATTTAGTGATAAAAGCTGTTTTCTCTCTGTCTGCTAAGTGCATTATTACTTGCCAATATCTACTCATAAGATTAAGAGTAGAAAAATAGATAGCTTCCACAAAAGAGTCTAAAAGTTTATCTATGCAAGGAAGAGGATAGGAGTCTTTCTTGGTTATTGTATTAAGTTTTCTATAGTCTACACAAAATCTTTTCTTTCTAATTTTTTATATAACTAAAACAACTGGAGATGCTTATGAACTAGTTGATTCTCTAATTAAGTTTTTATCGAGTATCTGTTGTACTTCTTCATTAATAAAGGCTTGTTCAGTAATAGATACTGAGTAAAGTTAAGAACTTATAAGAGGTACATCTTCAGTATATATCTTGTGAATTACTAGATTAGTTCTTCCTAGTTAAGTAATATCTTTTGCAAAAAGGTCTGCAAATTCTCTAAGTAGTCGTTTAAATTTTGTTTCTTGGTCCAAGGTTAACATTCCTGTTTTTGAAGCTATTTCTTGAGAGAGTATATATATTTCTTTCTTTTGTAAATTATTATTTAAAGCTAATTCTAAAGCTTCAAGTTCTGAGAGAAGCTCATCTGAGTCACTAAGTAGTTTTTCATCTTGCTTAGGATAGTTTAAAAATTTAAGAAGGAGATCAGAGTAGTAGGCTGTTCACTATCTACTGGTAAAAATTGTTCCTGATATAAATGTCCTATTTGTTGATGAAATTTTTCAAAACTATTGACTTTGCTTTGAAGAGTTTCAATAGTCAGAGCCTGGTGTTCAAAGGTTTTAGCTTAGACTTGGAAAAGAGTAATAATCTAGACCTGTTGTTCGACTTGTTGTTATAGTAATTCAATGAGTTTACTTTGGTGAGACTAGGTTAAACTTGGGTTTGAGGAGATAATTCAGGTTGAGTAGAAATATTTTCTGGTTGTAGTTCTAGTTGAGAGTTAGGATTTAATTCTTTATGACATTCTTGGCAATATTCTTCATATTGTTTAAGCTCTGCTTTCTGCTTAGATATAAAGCAACTTTTACATAGAGCTACTTTTTTTTGAAGTTCTTTTGAAGATTTTTTATTGCTTTGTAATGATCAAATTCAGAATAAGATTAGTTGAAAGATTTTTGAAGGATTTGATCTAATATTTCTTGTTCTGTTTCTGAAAAAGTTATATAAGGTGTTCTCATGATGATACTGATATTATCATCTGAGTAGTTTTGATTAGATTGGTCATTTATTTAGAGTTCTAGAGCTTCAGTAATTTCTTGGTGGCTTTGACCTAACTTGATCTTAGCAAGGCGAAACATTCTACTTTAATTAAGGTCATATGCATATCTTGCATTTCTAGTAGATTTAGCATAGTGATGTATTCGGGTCTATAGATTATAGTTAGGGTTTTATTCTATATCTTAGGCTACTTTATATGCATAAAAAAGTTCTAGATTACAAAACTAAGAATCTTTTTGAATTATATTCAACTTATATATTCTGGTCCTAATATGTTCTTCTTGACAAAGAGTATACTTAATGAAGAGGCCTTGTTCATCACCATTAGTAAAATATTCTATGCTTCATGGGTTTTCTCTTAGGAGTTGTTAGTAAAAATCAGTTTAACAAATTTTATATACTAGGGTATTATTAAGAAGGCGAATATCTTCTGATATCTGAAGGGTTTTGTATCTACAGCAATAGTTTATTCTCTTACAGCTATAGTAAACTATTTGTCTGTCTTCTACTTCATCTCAGCTACATTCATATTTATACTGTTGGTTATTCTTCTTGAGAGAAGCAAGAGGATAATGAATACTGATATATCCTAACTCATTGTATTGATAGCAACAGTTATAAGGGCAATTGGCATATTGATACTCAATGCTATCACATACTTTGCAGTAGTTTAGTTTAGGGAGGTTGTGTAGGCAATATGCAAAGATATAGCCTAATCTTTTATATCTATTGCATTAGTTATCAGAGCAGTCTGCAAAGACATGTTTATTGGAATAACAATTCCATATCTTCGATATCTGTTGTTTAAAAAGGGTCTGTTTTTGTTTCTGAGTCTAGAGTTTATCAGAGGTTAGTTATTAGTTTTTGAGCCTGTGGCTATTAAAGTATAAGCTTCTTTTTGGAATAAGAATTCTTGTTCAAATTGGTCTAACTTATACTGTTCCTTTA
This sequence comes from Scutellospora calospora, assembly GCA_910592325.1. Lineage (NCBI taxonomy): Eukaryota > Fungi > Glomeromycota > Glomeromycetes > Diversisporales > Gigasporaceae > Scutellospora > Scutellospora calospora. The sequence continues at coordinate 16,196 of CAJVPM010000184.1, read as the reverse complement.
CTATTAGTTGAGTAGGTAAAGGTTAGTGTTGTTCATAGGTAGTAGATACATAAATTTTTTTATTATTCTATTTTAAAGTATAGGCACTATTTTTTCAATTATAGGTAGCTTTGACTTTTTGAGACCAGTTATTACCTAAGAGGAGTGAATAAGAGGTAGTATTCATAACTTCTACATCTAAAGGAATGGTTATTCTTTCAATTTCTATAGAGAGGTTCTTGATTATTCTTAAAGATCTAATAGAAAGTCCTGTGGCTGATAGAATTAAGCTAGAAGAACAAATATCTATCTTGAGTCCTAATTTTTTAATAATCTGATATGAGATCATACTAATAGAAGCTCCGCTTTCAATATTAGCTTGATAGAGTTTATTCTTAACTTTAATATTGTATTTTACAAATGTAGTATGAGTTAAAGTCTGAACAGTGATACTAGGAGAAGGAGTAGCAAAATAGGTTTCTATAGTAGTTTGTAATGACTCATTAAAGAAATATGATTTGAATTGTTCATAATCATAATTAACAAGGTCTACTGTATAAGCTTCTCTAAGATAAAGAGTAGAGGATCAACTTTGGGATCTGCTTCTGCTATTGTTATCTCTGTTTCTATTTATATATCTATCTTTTGAGTAGCTTCTTTCTTGGCTTCTATTTCTATCATTATTCCTAGAATTGTTATAGCATCTGTTGTTATTATATAATCTGTTCCTTTCTCAAGATTGAAAGTGATTATAATAGTGATTGTTGTTTCTTCTATTAACTGACCTATAGTTGTTGCTAGGGCAGAGACTTGTATAGTAACTGGGTCAAGGGTCAGAGTAGGAATCATATCAGAAATCTTCTTTTCATCTACAACAATCTTTTATATAATATCTTTTACTTCCACAGTAATAGCAAGTAATATCTTGCTGATTATTGTTATCAAATCTGGTTCTATTCGAATTATTTGAATAGTAGATTGGTTTAGAGATAGAAGTAGTCTGTTTTTTAGTGAGGTTTATACTTAGCTCAGCTATTTGTTTAGTGAGTTGTTTAATAGCTTTATCTGTATTAAAGCTAGTATTAGAGGCCATAAGTGTTCTAGTTTTCTATTATCATATAGCAGTTATTGCTGCTATTAGATTTGCAGGTTCTAAGGCTTAGATATTTACTGAATATTCTAGTCAAAGTCCTTGTACAAAAAGTTGAGTTAGAAAAGTAGCTAGAAAATTATTTTCTAGATCAACTCACTCTTTTAATTGTTTAAATTTGTTAACATAGATATCAACTGTATCTGAGCTTTGTTGAATAGTGAAGAGTTGTTTTTGCCATGTAGCTTTTTGTTAGATAATATAGAATCTTTTTCTAAACAGATAGTAAAAACTATAGACATTATATCCATCAACTATCTGTTCATACTGTTGATATTTAAAATGAGTAAGGACATTGACTAAGCTTTGAAGCTATTTCTAAGCATTGTCAATTAGATAAGCAAATACAAGTTCAAGTTATCAAATAGCATTCTATCTGTTAGCTTTAGCTACTTACTCAAAATTATCTAACCAAGTTATAGAGTCTTGAGTTCTATTACCCTGAAAAGATTCAATTTTAAAGAGAGTCTTTTTACTGCTAGCACCTAAAGTTCAAGCTAATATAGTTATAGCTATAGCAGTATCTTATAAAGCTCGTTTAGCTATATCTTTTTCTAATTCATTTGTTTGAATAGTTTCATAGTCTGAGTCTTCTTATTAGTTTTCTGCTTCCTAGTTATTGTTTTTGACTTCAAAGAAATTATCAAGATTATAGTTTTCTTGATTTTTTTTGATTATTTAAAGAATTATGATCAATTCCAAAATCATCTAAGATTTGGATTATGTTATCAAAGAGTTGATTGAGTTGGTTTAGAAGTTGAATAGATTGATAAGAAGATGGAGAGTCTAGTAGAGTATAATATAAGAGAGAAGAGTTATTAAGGTCTAGATTAGCCTGAGGATAATTTCTAGGGATTAGAAGGTTCCTATTAGATGAGGTAGTAGTAGGAGTAAACTGATGAATAAAGTTAGTTATTGCTGTTCAAGAATTAATATTAAGATTGAAATATCATTAGTTAGAGGTATTAGTAGGAGGAGTAGAAAGGAATTGAGAAAGGGTGTATAGATAGGTAGTCTAAGAAGAATATCAGTTAGGAGTGAAGTAGGAGTTCGTTGTTTATCAGGTAGAGAAAATTGTACTTGAGTAGTATTCTTGTTATAGAGAGTTAAGGTAAATAAAGAAGTTATAGCTTAGTCTGGTTTATTGAGTATAGACTAACTATAGAACTATATTTGAAGTAGTCAAGATTACTAGTATATTCATTAGAAATAGGTAAACTAAGATCTCCTAAAACTTCTTCTGAGTTCTATTTAAATAAGGGTTGAGGGTAGAAGCACTAGCTTGAAATTCAATATAAGGATCAAAAACTATAGCTTCAAAGCCAAAAGAGAGATGAAATTGTAGGGTGTATTGAGTATATCTAACTAAAAAAGTTTTAACAATGTTTTTAGAGTTTTCTATAGGGATATTATATTGGCAACTAAATATTATATCATATGCTATAGCTCTAGCTCTAAAATAGGTAAAGCTACTAGTTAATTCTAGATATGCTATTATAGTTTGTTGAGAATAGGATTTAGCATAGTATTCTCATTTGTACTAATTCCAAAAGTTACAGTACGATCTATAGTAATTAGTTCCTAGATAGCATAGCTAACAGAATAAATCTGTGTCTAAGGTTTGAAATACTGTATATGTTTGACTTGTATTCTGATATTATAAATCATGTGCTTGTATTCTTTCTATATATATCTAATATGCTCTGTTCATATATATTAGATAATAAGATACCTTACTCCTACACTTTGGGTCGTAGGGTATCTGAGACTTCAGATTAGAGTTTGGAATTACTTACACCTACTCATTTGGCTTGTAGGTAATCTGCACTTAACTTTTCTATGTTAAAATTTGCAGTAAGCTGCTAGCTATTAGAGTCTTTATACCTATACTTTGGCTCATGAGGTACTCGTTCTTCAGATGTTTCTCTTCCTAGAAGTCACAATAAGCTGCTAGCTTTAATTAGAGTTCTTATGCTTATAAGTTTGACTTGTGGGTACTTGTCTTTCAGGTATTCCTAATCTGGAGGTTGCAGTAAGTTGCTAGCTTTAATTAGAGTCTTTATGTCTACAAATTTAGCTCGTGAAGTACTCATTCTTTAGGTGTTCCTAACCTGAAGGTTGCAGTAAGCTACTAGCTATAATTTCTAATCAAATAGATATAGTCTGAGTCTAAATTCAACTTTGAAAAGTCTGTATAATGTGAAATAGATCTTCTTTAGTTTAAGGCAATATAGGGCAATTTTTCTTTTTCATATTATAGTATAATGTAGATTTATTTTAGAAGTCATAAATCTCATTTTCAGTATTCATATAATATAGATCAGATATGACGTAAATTAGGAATAGCAAAGAAGGAAAGAGAGACTTCTTGGTTTCTAAGAGAGGCTTCTTTTAGGGATCAACAGAAGAGAAAAGAGAGGTTTCCTTAACTTTAAGAAAGGTTTCTTTATGGCTTCTTTAAAGTTTCTTTAATTAATTATCCTTCTGAAAGTGTTTCTTTGTTTTTCTGCTAAAAGACACCAAAATGTTACAAGTATTAGCTTTCTTGATTCAATACAAGTAACATAAGACATAGAAGAGAGGCTCTTAACAGTGTCTAAGTGGAATATTACTTCATTGTAGCAGTTCATTACAAAGTTAATAAAAAAGCAAAGATTATACTTTATTTAAAATACAATATCAATAATATAAGACTATCTATTAGTTTCTGTGCTAAGAGAATTCTAATATTAAAGAGATTGCAGAGGTCAAATCTAATCTGAGGCAAAGGGAAAAGGAAAGGTTTATATAGCTTTTTACAATTAAAGATAAGAATGGTAAAAATAGTAAGAATAGTAAGAACGGTAAAAACAGTAAGAATAGTAAGAATGATAAGAACTGTAAGAACTGTAAGAACAATAACTGTTTCTTAGTTGTTTCTAAGACAACTCAAAAACTAAAAGTTCTATAGTTATGAATTATAGCTCATTTGAAAGGTCTCTTCAAGCTGGATCTAATAGTAAAGTCTAAATCTATTTGTGATTACTAAATTATTTGTAAAAGCGATATAATAAATAAAGTACATTTAAGAAATTAACTATTTATAAAAATACTAATAATAAAATAATAAAATAAAATAATAAAATAAAATAATTGAAACTCATTTTATAACAATATTATGTAGCACTTCAATCTAAATTGATCAATTGTAAATAAAAAAAACTATTATATTTGATTTAGTAGATGTATTTGCTATTGCAGATATTCTGAGAAGATCGATAAACTATAAGAATAGTTATACAAAAATTGTTATGAGGAAGGAACTAATAATCTGATTGTTATTAGAATAAAATGAAGTAAAATAGAAAAATGAAATATTTAATATAGTATGATAAAATTTTTCAATTTAATAGTAGAAGTAATTATATATTACTGTGATAACAAGCTTATTTTTTTATTATAAAAAACTTAATTTTTAAAAAATAATTTTTTAAAAAGATAAAATAAAAAATAAAAAATATTATTTTTAAAGTAAAATATTTTTTTAAACTATAATTTTTTAAAAAAAATTTTTTTTAAAATAAATATTTTAATTAATTTGTACTTTGATAAATTTAATTTGCTATAAAGTAAGAGTAGAAATTGAATTAGCACAAAATGATCTAATTTATTTTTTTTAAATTTTAACTTGTAGGTTGAGGTAAGGTCTTGTTTCTATCTTTATTAGATAAAATATAGTTAAGAGTTTGCATCAAACTACTTGAAAAGAAATTATATACAAGAATTGAAGCTCAGATAATAATAAATTAACTAAAACTAAAGTAGTACTAAAGCTAAGCTAATTTAGAATTATCTGTGATCTAAATCTACTAGAATAGTCAAGACTCATCTATATTTAGTTATAGAAAATAGAATTAGTAAAAAAGCTATATTTAATTCATAATAGCTAGGCTAAAAGTTTTTGTATAGTGAGTTTAGTTAGTGAAGTTTAATTGTGTTGAGAGAAAAGACTATAGAAGTTATGTAGTTTATATAAGTTATAGTAAGATTGTTAGTTATTCTTTCAATTTGGTTAGATATTTGAGTATAGTATATAGATATTATTGTCTTAAAGGTCTTATGGGACTATACACCATATGCTTCTGTTTCAAACTAATATTTTACTAGGTTTCCTTGAGTTTAGCACTTGTTTTGTAAAAAAGTTTTTTGCTCTGGTATTGGTTTTGGTAATCAGCAGAAAGAGTTGTTAATTAGATATGAAATTGATATGATTATATACTAACTTATTTCAAACAGCTTTACAGTTAACTATTAAGTTATTTCTTAAACTTAATACAAAAATCTATGAACAGTTATAGCTACCTTATTATTCAGAATATGCAAACTAGAAACAACAACATAATATCTATATACTATACTCAAATATCTAACCAAATTGAAAGAATAACTAACAATCTTACTATAACTTATATAAACTACATAACTTCTATAGTCTTTTCTCTCAACACAATTAAACTTCACTAACTAAACTCACTATACAAAAACTTTTAGCCTAGCTATTATGAATTAAATATAGCTTTTTTACTAATTCTATTTTCTATAACTAAATATAGATGAGTCTTGACTATTCTAGTAGATTTAGATCACAGATAATTCTAAATTAGCTTAGCTTTAGTACTACTTTAGTTTTAGTTAATTTATTATTATCTGAGCTTCAATTCTTGTATATAATTTCTTTTCAAGTAGTTTGATGCAAACTCTTAACTATATTTTATCTAATAAAGATAGAAACAAGACCTTACCTCAACCTACAAGTTAAAATTTAAAAAAAATAAATTAGATCATTTTGTGCTAATTCAATTTCTACTCTTACTTTATAGCAAATTAAATTTATCAAAGTACAAATTAATTAAAATATTTATTTTAAAAAAAATTTTTTTTAAAAAATTATAGTTTAAAAAAATATTTTACTTTAAAAATAATATTTTTTATTTTTTATTTTATCTTTTTAAAAAATTATTTTTTAAAAATTAAGTTTTTTATAATAAAAAAATAAGCTTGTTATCACAGTAATATATAATTACTTCTACTATTAAATTGAAAAATTTTATCATACTATATTAAATATTTCATTTTTCTATTTTACTTCATTTTATTCTAATAACAATCAGATTATTAGTTCCTTCCTCATAACAATTTTTGTATAACTATTCTTATAGTTTATCGATCTTCTCAGAATATCTGCAATAGCAAATACATCTACTAAATCAAATATAATAGTTTTTTTTATTTACAATTGATCAATTTAGATTGAAGTGCTACATAATATTGTTATAAAATGAGTTTCAATTATTTTATTTTATTATTTTATTTTATTATTTTATTATTAGTATTTTTATAAATAGTTAATTTCTTAAATGTACTTTATTTATTATATCGCTTTTACAAATAATTTAGTAATCACAAATAGATTTAGACTTTACTATTAGATCCAGCTTGAAGAGACCTTTCAAATGAGCTATAATTCATAACTATAGAACTTTTAGTTTTTGAGTTGTCTTAGAAACAACTAAGAAACAGTTATTGTTCTTACAGTTCTTACAGTTCTTATCATTCTTACTATTCTTACTGTTTTTACCGTTCTTACTATTCTTACTATTTTTACCATTCTTATCTTTAATTGTAAAAAGCTATATAAACCTTTCCTTTTCCCTTTGCCTCAGATTAGATTTGACCTCTGCAATCTCTTTAATATTAGAATTCTCTTAGCACAGAAACTAATAGATAGTCTTATATTATTGATATTGTATTTTAAATAAAGTATAATCTTTGCTTTTTTATTAACTTTGTAATGAACTGCTACAATGAAGTAATATTCCACTTAGACACTGTTAAGAGCCTCTCTTCTATGTCTTATGTTACTTGTATTGAATCAAGAAAGCTAATACTTGTAACATTTTGGTGTCTTTTAGCAGAAAAACAAAGAAACACTTTCAGAAGGATAATTAATTAAAGAAACTTTAAAGAAGCCATAAAGAAACCTTTCTTAAAGTTAAGGAAACCTCTCTTTTCTCTTCTGTTGATCCCTAAAAGAAGCCTCTCTTAGAAACCAAGAAGTCTCTCTTTCCTTCTTTGCTATTCCTAATTTACGTCATATCTGATCTATATTATATGAATACTGAAAATGAGATTTATGACTTCTAAAATAAATCTACATTATACTATAATATGAAAAAGAAAAATTGCCCTATATTGCCTTAAACTAAAGAAGATCTATTTCACATTATACAGACTTTTCAAAGTTGAATTTAGACTCAGACTATATCTATTTGATTAGAAATTATAGCTAGTAGCTTACTGCAACCTTCAGGTTAGGAACACCTAAAGAATGAGTACTTCACGAGCTAAATTTGTAGACATAAAGACTCTAATTAAAGCTAGCAACTTACTGCAACCTCCAGATTAGGAATACCTGAAAGACAAGTACCCACAAGTCAAACTTATAAGCATAAGAACTCTAATTAAAGCTAGCAGCTTATTGTGACTTCTAGGAAGAGAAACATCTGAAGAACGAGTACCTCATGAGCCAAAGTATAGGTATAAAGACTCTAATAGCTAGCAGCTTACTGCAAATTTTAACATAGAAAAGTTAAGTGCAGATTACCTACAAGCCAAATGAGTAGGTGTAAGTAATTCCAAACTCTAATCTGAAGTCTCAGATACCCTACGACCCAAAGTGTAGGAGTAAGGTATCTTATTATCTAATATATATGAACAGAGCATATTAGATATATATAGAAAGAATACAAGCACATGATTTATAATATCAGAATACAAGTCAAACATATACAGTATTTCAAACCTTAGACACAGATTTATTCTGTTAGCTATGCTATCTAGGAACTAATTACTATAGATCGTACTGTAACTTTTGGAATTAGTACAAATGAGAATACTATGCTAAATCCTATTCTCAACAAACTATAATAGCATATCTAGAATTAACTAGTAGCTTTACCTATTTTAGAGCTAGAGCTATAGCATATGATATAATATTTAGTTGCCAATATAATATCCCTATAGAAAACTCTAAAAACATTGTTAAAACTTTTTTAGTTAGATATACTCAATACACCCTACAATTTCATCTCTCTTTTGGCTTTGAAGCTATAGTTTTTGATCCTTATATTGAATTTCAAGCTAGTGCTTCTACCCTCAACCCTTATTTAAATAGAACTCAGAAGAAGTTTTAGGAGATCTTAGTTTACCTATTTCTAATGAATATACTAGTAATCTTGACTACTTCAAATATAGTTCTATAGTTAGTCTATACTCAATAAACCAGACTAAGCTATAACTTCTTTATTTACCTTAACTCTCTATAACAAGAATACTACTCAAGTACAATTTTCTCTACCTGATAAACAACGAACTCCTACTTCACTCCTAACTGATATTCTTCTTAGACTACCTATCTATACACCCTTTCTCAATTCCTTTCTACTCCTCCTACTAATACCTCTAACTAATGATATTTCAATCTTAATATTAATTCTTGAACAGCAATAACTAACTTTATTCATCAGTTTACTCCTACTACTACCTCATCTAATAGGAACCTTCTAATCCCTAGAAATTATCCTCAGGCTAATCTAGACCTTAATAACTCTTCTCTCTTATATTATACTCTACTAGACTCTCCATCTTCTTATCAATCTATTCAACTTCTAAACCAACTCAATCAACTCTTTGATAACATAATCCAAATCTTAGATGATTTTGGAATTGATCATAATTCTTTAAATAATCAAAAAAAATCAAGAAAACTATAATCTTGATAATTTCTTTGAAGTCAAAAACAATAACTAGGAAGCAGAAAACTAATAAGAAGACTCAGACTATGAAACTATTCAAACAAATGAATTAGAAAAAGATATAGCTAAACGAGCTTTATAAGATACTGCTATAGCTATAACTATATTAGCTTGAACTTTAGGTGCTAGCAGTAAAAAGACTCTCTTTAAAATTGAATCTTTTCAGGGTAATAGAACTCAAGACTCTATAACTTGGTTAGATAATTTTGAGTAAGTAGCTAAAGCTAACAGATAGAATGCTATTTGATAACTTGAACTTGTATTTGCTTATCTAATTGACAATGCTTAGAAATAGCTTCAAAGCTTAGTCAATGTCCTTACTCATTTTAAATATCAACAGTATGAACAGATAGTTGATGGATATAATGTCTATAGTTTTTACTATCTGTTTAGAAAAAGATTCTATATTATCTAACAAAAAGCTACATGGCAAAAACAACTCTTCACTATTCAACAAAGCTCAGATACAGTTGATATCTATGTTAACAAATTTAAACAATTAAAAGAGTGAGTTGATCTAGAAAATAATTTTCTAGCTACTTTTCTAACTCAACTTTTTGTACAAGGACTTTGACTAGAATATTCAGTAAATATCTAAGCCTTAGAACCTGCAAATCTAATAGCAGCAATAACTGCTATATGATAATAGAAAACTAGAACACTTATGGCCTCTAATACTAGCTTTAATACAGATAAAGCTATTAAACAACTCACTAAACAAATAGCTGAGCTAAGTATAAACCTCACTAAAAAACAGACTACTTCTATCTCTAAACCAATCTACTATTCAAATAATTCGAATAGAACCAGATTTGATAACAATAATCAGCAAGATATTACTTGCTATTACTGTGGAAGTAAAAGATATTATATAAAAGATTGTTGTAGATGAAAAGAAGATTTCTGATATGATTCCTACTCTGACCCTTGACCCAGTTACTATACAAGTCTCTGCCCTAGCAACAACTATAGGTCAGTTAATAGAAGAAACAACAATCACTATTATAATCACTTTCAATCTTGAGAAAGGAACAGATTATATAATAACAACAGATGCTATAACAATTCTAGGAATAATGATAGAAATAGAAGCCAAGAAAGAAGCTACTCAAAAGATAGATATATAAATAGAAACAGAGATAACAATAGCAGAAGCAGATCCCAAAGTTGATCCTCTACTCTTTATCTTAGAGAAGCTTATACAGTAGACCTTGTTAATTATGATTATGAACAATTCAAATCATATTTCTTTAATGAGTCATTACAAACTACTATAGAAACCTATTTTGCTACTCCTTCTCCTAGTATCACTGTTCAGACTTTAACTCATACTACATTTGTAAAATACAATATTAAAGTTAAGAATAAACTCTATCAAGCTAATATTGAAAGCGGAGCTTCTATTAGTATGATCTCATATCAGATTATTAAAAAATTAGGACTCAAGATAGATATTTGTTCTTCTAGCTTAATTCTATCAGCCACAGGACTTTCTATTAGATCTTTAAGAATAATCAAGAACCTCTCTATAGAAATTGAAAGAATAACCATTCCTTTAGATGTAGAAGTTATGAATACTACCTCTTATTCACTCCTCTTAGGTAATAACTGGTCTCAAAAAGTCAAAGCTACCTATAATTGAAAAAATAGTGCCTATACTTTAAAATAGAATAATAAAAAAATTTATGTATCTACTACCTATGAACAACACTAACCTTTACCTACTCAACTAATAGTAAAGGAACAGTATAAGTTAGACCAATTTGAACAAGAATTCTTATTCCAAAAAGAAGCTTATACTTTAATAGCCACAGGCTCAAAAACTAATAACTAACCTCTGATAAACTCTAGACTCAGAAACAAAAACAGACCCTTTTTAAACAACAGATATCGAAGATATGGAATTGTTATTCCAATAAACATGTCTTTGCAGACTGCTCTGATAACTAATGCAATAGATATAAAAGATTAGGCTATATCTTTGCATATTGCCTACACAACCTCCCTAAACTAAACTACTGCAAAGTATGTGATAGCATTGAGTATCAATATGCCAATTGCCCTTATAACTGTTGCTATCAATACAATGAGTTAGGATATATCAGTATTCATTATCCTCTTGCTTCTCTCAAGAAGAATAACCAACAGTATAAATATGAATGTAGCTGAGATGAAGTAGAAGACAGACAAATAGTTTACTATAGCTGTAAGAGAATAAACTATTGCTGTAGATACAAAACCCTTCAGATATCAGAAGATATTCGCCTTCTTAATAATACCCTAGTATATAAAATTTGTTAAACTGATTTTTACTAACAACTCCTAAGAGAAAACCCATGAAGCATAGAATATTTTACTAATGGTGATGAACAAGGCCTCTTCATTAAGTATACTCTTTGTCAAGAAGAACATATTAGGACCAGAATATATAAGTTGAATATAATTCAAAAAGATTCTTAGTTTTGTAATCTAGAACTTTTTTATGCATATAAAGTAGCCTAAGATATAGAATAAAACCCTAACTATAATCTATAGACCCGAATACATCACTATGCTAAATCTACTAGAAATGCAAGATATGCATATGACCTTAATTAAAGTAGAATGTTTCGCCTTGCTAAGATCAAGTTAGGTCAAAGCCACCAAGAAATTACTGAAGCTCTAGAACTCTAAATAAATGACCAATCTAATCAAAACTACTCAGATGATAATATCAGTATCATCATGAGAACACCTTATATAACTTTTTCAGAAACAGAACAAGAAATATTAGATCAAATCCTTCAAAAATCTTTCAACTAATCTTATTCTGAATTTGATCATTACAAAGCAATAAAAAATCTTCAAAAGAACTTCAAAAAAAAGTAGCTCTATGTAAAAGTTGCTTTATATCTAAGCAGAAAGCAGAGCTTAAACAATATGAAGAATATTGCCAAGAATGTCATAAAGAATTAAATCCTAACTCTCAACTAGAACTACAACCAGAAAATATTTCTACTCAACCTGAATTATCTCCTCAAACCCAAGTTTAACCTAGTCTCACCAAAGTAAACTCATTGAATTACTATAACAACAAGTCGAACAACAGGTCTAGATTATTACTCTTTTCCAAGTCTAAGCTAAAACCTTTGAACACCAGGCTCTGACTATTGAAACTCTTCAAAGCAAAGTCAATAGTTTTGAAAAATTTCATCAACAAATAGGACATTTATATCAGGAACAATTTTTACCAGTAGATAGTGAACAGCCTACTACTCTGATCTCCTTCTTAAATTTTTAAACTATCCTAAGCAAGATGAAAAACTACTTAGTGACTCAGATGAGCTTCTCTCAGAACTTGAAGCTTTAGAATTAGCTTTAAATAATAATTTACAAAAGAAAGAAATATATATACTCTCTCAAGAAATAGCTTCAAAAACAGGAATGTTAACCTTGGACCAAGAAACAAAATTTAAACGACTACTTAGAGAATTTGCAGACCTTTTTGCAAAAGATATTACTTAACTAGGAAGAACTAATCTAGTAATTCACAAGATATATACTGAAGATGTACCTCTTATAAGTTCTTAACTTTACTCAGTATCTATTACTGAACAAGCCTTTATTAATGAAGAAGTACAACAGATACTCGATAAAAACTTAATTAGAGAATCAACTAGTTCATAAGCATCTCCAGTTGTTTTAGTTATATAAAAAATTAGAAAGAAAAGATTTTGTGTAGACTATAGAAAACTTAATACAATAACCAAGAAAGACTCCTATCCTCTTCCTTGCATAGATAAACTTTTAGACTCTTTTGTGGAAGCTATCTATTTTTCTACTCTTAATCTTATGAGTAGATATTGGCAAGTAATAATGCACTTAGCAGACAGAGAGAAAACAGCTTTTATCACTAAATATAGTACTTATGAGTTCAATGTAATGCTATTTAGACTATGCAATACCTTTGCTACATTCCAATGTCTTATGAATCAGATTTATCAAGACATAGCCTATAAATATATTGTTGTCTACTTAGATAACATGAATATATTTTTATGAATATTTGAAGATTATATTCAATATCATTGTAAAGTATTTACTAGAATCAAAAAAGCTGAACTTAAGCTTAACTTAGAGAAATATACTTTTTGAATAAAACAACTACTTTTCTTAGGATATATTATAGAAGCTAAAAGAATCTTACCAGACCCAGAAAAGATTATAGCCATACAAAATATTCTACCTCCTACAAATGTGACTCAACTTCAATTATTTCTAGGACTTGTAGAATATTATAGAAGATTTATACAAAGATTTTCCTCTATAGCCAAACCCTTAAACTAGCTATTACATCTTGATACTAAATATGAATAGAATCAACAACAATAAGAAGCTTTCAATGAACTTAAACAAAAATTAGTCATAGCTTCTATTCTAATCTATTCAAATTATAAAGCAGAATTTATCCTCTCAACTGATACCTCTTATAATAGATTTGGAGCAACTTTAAGTCAAATTGCAGACAATAGAAAAGAATATCCTATTGCTTATATAAGCAAAAGTCTCAAGAAAGAAGAAGTTAACTATAGAGCAACAGAATTAGAATATGCTACCATAGTATGAACAATAGACTATTTCTATAGATATTTCAGAACAAATTATTTTACTTTAGTTACTGATCATTCAGCCCTTCAATAGTTAAAATTCTCTCAACCCAAAGGATGATTAGGCTAATAGATGATGAAATTACAACCTTATTGCTTTACTATGATTCATAAACCAGGATAAAAATATTCAAATGTTGATGCACTTTTCAGATTAAAAACACAGACACATCCTCCATCAACTCTAAAGAAATAAATTTAGATCATTATCAAAATCTCTTAGAATATTTAGAAATAGATAAATTTCCTCTTGACTTAATAGACTTTGAAAAATGAACATTAATTAAACAATCTAGATATTATAAAGTTAGAAACAGAATATTATATAAGAAAAACTGAAGGAACTTAGATAAATTAATCTGAGTAATTAGATGAACAAAAGTAGAACTCATTCTCTACATAATGCATAGTACTCAACAGCTAGACATCTGAAAATAGATGCTAATGTACTACAAAATAGTAAATTTATACTATTAGGACCAAATGTATAAGGATATTAAGAATTACATTCAAGTATGTGAAGTATGTCAATGATAAGAGAAGACCAAAAAAAAAGAACTTCTTCACCCTATTCAAATAGGACGAGCTTTTGAAAGAATTAGAATTAACTTAGTAAGACCTTTCCCAATCACTAAGCAAAATAATCATTATATTATTATTGCTACTAACTATTTAACAAGATGGCCAGAAGCTAAAGCTGTATCAGACGCAAGCACAGAAACTCTTGCTAAATTGATCTTTAAAGATATTGTTTGTAGATATAGAGTACCTTAAGTAATACTCTCAGATAATGGAAAGAATTTTGCTAGTGAAATAGTCAAAATACTTTGTGAAAAGTTTTTGATTAAGTACATATTTTCTTCTTCATACTATTCTCAGACGAATAGAATGGTAGAAAGATTAAATAGAATATTTTGCAACTCTCTTGCAAAAGTAAAGAAACAAGATAAAGACTGAAATATACACATACCTGCTGTCTTATTTGCATATAGAACAAAAAGACACTCTACCACAAGATATACTCTCTTTGAATTAACCTATGGACAATAGACTAAAATACCAATTGAAGCTCTCATCCTTGTAAAAAAAATAGATGCAGACAAAGAAATAATATTAGAAGATAGCATATTACAACGAGTATTTGAGTTGATAGATGAACTTCCTTATCAACATAATGAAGCTCATAGAAATACAGAAAAATCCTAGAAGAAACAGAAAGTTGGATTTGATATGAATATTCAAAAAGAAGAATTTGTAATTGGAGACAAAGTTTAGGTACAAAGAAAAGACTTAGAAAATTTCAGATTAGCTAAATTTGAAGATAAAAGAAGTGGACTCTTTATAGTTAAATCAAAGCTAAACAATAGAGCTTATAAACTCCAAAATTTAGAAGGAAAAATACTATTGAAATATTATAATAGTGACAAATTAGCTAGATATTATGAAAAACAAAATTAGCAACTGGTAATAGTAATAGACAAATAAGATTTTTAGAGAAAATTTTTCAAAACTCAATAGAACTTATATGCAAAATTTGTGAAACATTTTGGATTTACCTCTCATATAACATTAAAACTTATAAATATAGACCTTACCCTAACAATTTTCTCTAAATTAGAAATTCTTAAAATAGTTACTTCTTTAATTAATACTCCAAAAATAGATACTTCAAATACTCAACAATTACAACTCGAAACCTTGGATACACTTAATGAATTCCTAACTATTTGGAATCAAGATTCTCTTGCAACAAACCATAGTTTAGTTCTTATAGAAAATCAAGTTTCTGTAATAAATAAAACAAATATTTTCTTAATGATAACAATATCAACAAAAACAGAAACTACAAACCTGACAATAGAAAATGAATCAGAAATATTTGAAAGTCTTTTTCCTAGCATAAACTTAGATAAACTCCTAAAAACAGAAGAAACAACTATGCTCTCTCAACAAGAAAAAGAAAATTCAAATGAAGAAATTTTAGAAGAATTCTTTCTTCAAGAATCAGGTCAAGAAGAAGATCAACTTCTCTCAAATAACCTTCTTACTAAATTCATTGATAATATAATAGAAGATTCAGAAGAAGTTTTTATAAAGCTAAATCCTTTAATAGAAACTACTTTTAAAGAAAAGCTTAAAGAAATAATCTCTCGATTGAAAGAAAAAAACTGAGGAAAACAATGAGATCAAGTTTTTAAAACTCTGAAAGTATGCTATTACTTAGGACAACTACGAGAAAGCATAAAAGAAAATAGACAAAAACTAAAATATACTCGAAATACTTTAAAAAATCTTTGAACTCTCGACGAGCTAACAGAATATAGAAATGCTCTAAATGAGTTTATCAAATCTTCTAGATATGTGAACTATCAAGACTTTGCTCTACTATGAAGATAACATTCACTAACTTGAAAGAGTTAAATGATAAAGATTTTACAGAACTCTTAGAATCAATTAGAATTTGCAGTGCTCATTTTAAAGAGGACAGAAATGTTATAAAATGAGTTTTAATTATTTTATCTTATTATTTTATTTTATTATTTTATTATTAGTATTTTTATAAATAGT
>CAJVPM010000183.1:0-21675 GCA_910592325.1 Scutellospora calospora | reverse complement strand
TAAATAAGGTTTTTAGTCTGTTAGCTAGGCTTTAGATCTAATAGATTGTGTGAGCAAAGTATCTTTTATTGAGATTTTTTTTTTTTTTTGATATAGTAAAAGTAAAATTTTTTCTTTCTTGATTTTTGCTCATAGAAAATCATTTGAGATTAGTTTTAGCCAAACTAATATAAGTCTCACTTCTAATAGGTTGCTGACTATTAGTACTTGTAGTTTTCCTTATTTGTAGAGTAGCTAAAAAGTAGAATATCTTAATAATATTTTAGAGTAACTTTTGATCTATAGTGTAACAAGTCTGTTAATTTCTGCTATTTGTTTTTTGCTAGGTAGTAGTAGGTAAGCTATATACTAAATTTTTGAGAGAATCAGAGAGTTTGCTAACAAAATTCTTCTTTTAAATAAGAGGTTTCTATAAGCAAGTTTTTCTAAACTAAGCTTCAACTTGCTTTTGTTTCATACTATAAATTTTTTTTAGAAGAACTATTATTTTTTATGCTATAGTTTAGAACTATAATGAAGTCTTGTTCTTCTAATTTTTTGAATTGAATTTCTTCTAGAAGTTCTACTCTTCTAGCTATATTCATAAGAAGTATCAAACAGATCTTCTGTTTATTAATTCTTGAGTTTGAGGCTTTTTCATATTTTTCTAAAAGATTTAGTAATATTGTTCAGTCTGAAAGTAATCCAATACTAATAGTCAGATCATTAGTATTTGTTATGTATTTAAAATAATAATTATTGATTTGAATATTAGCAATTTTAAGGTCTAGTGATCTTAGTGTAGTGGTTAAATTATCAGACTACTATGCAAGAGGTCTAGAGTTTAAATCCTACTGTTGACAGAATTGAATAATTATCTAGATATCTGTATCTAACTTATGGTAAACTCTGTCTGTTTCTGGGAGTTGTAACCCTGTAAATTACATTGCATCAATATTATTCAGATATTAGAAGTATGACAGAGCACCTGAAGAATGTAATATTATACAAATAAATCTTGATAGGATCTATAAACAGAGGATCTGCATAGCAGAAATTCTAAGTTAGATGAAGTAGTATGGATTTCAACAGTTACACTAGTTAATATTTGATCTGAAGAGGAAAATCTGCATACAAAAAGATCAGCAACTAGGATACAAGTAAGTCCATTAGGAAACCTGCATATGAAAAGATCAGTAGAATGAATGTACATAAGTCTATTATATAAGGTCATATAGCAACACCAACTTGGATTAGTAGCTAACTGGATTTGGGAGGATCTGTTCCATATGATATCTGAAGGCACAGACAATTTTTGGCAACACTAATCTGAGTGGTAACTAGATTTGGAAGAGCCTATCATATATGATATCTAGAGGTACAGATAACTAACCTAGTAAAAAGCTATAGTAAGAACTGAGTTTGTATGAACATCGAACAAGTATATATACAAGCTAAATTGAGATATAGCGTAGCATAGTTGGTTATCATAGTACCTTATCGATTAGAAAGTTAGTGAAGGGATACCTTGTGATAGGTCTAGACTCTGAATCATAAAGCTTGTAAACTAATGTCAGCTTAAGTATCTTTCAAAAAAAGAAGTAGCATAGAGTTAGGCGAACTTTAGTAAAATAAGGATAGAATATAGGTAAGTGTCATAGGCCAGAGAGTTTAAATAGGTTATCTTCAAATAGATTATAGATATAGTAGCTAGTATAGAACCTTCGAGCAGACTACTTAAATTAGACAATCTAAAGTTGTATATGTGACTAGTTGTACTCTCATAATATATATTATTTACTCACTATTAATATTAATAAAAGTTCAGCTGATAGTATTTGTATAAAATAAAATATATAAAAAAAAAAAAAAACAATATCAGCAATTTCTTTATCTATTAAATTTAGTATTAGTTTAAATATGAGTATATATAGTAGTGGTAAAAGAGGCATTGTATACATTACACTCTCTTTCCATAGATCATTTGGTCACAAATTTGAGCTAAAGATTTTTTATATAGGAAAACACTAAACTCATTAAATAATACCTCCTAGCACATTAAGAAAAAAGACTCTAAAAAGAGAATCATATATAAAAAAAGAGAAAAATAGAAAAATTATAATACAAGAAGAGATTCAGAAGAATTTTAGATAACAATTTTACTACAAAAAATTTTTTGTTAGAAAAATTGAGAATAACAAAACATTCTAAATTGCAGATCAGTATACATAATACAAATATATGCAAAATAGGTAAACAAACTAATACTTTACTAATTTATGTATTATATGTCAAGTAATATAGACAAATTATGCAAGACTAAAACCAGACAGTTTATAGGCAATTTGAATAAACTTCTGAGAAATTTTAAAAAAAGACGAAATTACTTCTAGAAACAATATTTAGTAAACTAAACAAAGAAGAAGAGAATTTAAAAATATGTGAAACAGAGCAAAAGTAACAAGATTAGTTGAAGTGGTAACAAAAGAATCTAGCAAAAAAATAATAGCAGAAGGAAGTATGCAGTTATAGGTTTAGAAGATTATATAGATAAAATGATCGCAGAGATTTTAGAAGTAGAAAATAATATAGTAATAGTAGCAAGAGAATAGAGAAAAATAATAGAGAGAGTAGCAATGACTGAAGGAATTGATAGAGTTAAAGTAGTATTAGAACAAATAACTCAGAATATTATAATAAGAAGAGAAGAACTAATAGTACAAGAGAATGAGAGCAAATCAGATATAGAAATAATAGATCCAATGAATTCCTTAAAGATAGTAGAGAAAACAGAAGAAGAATAAGCTTTACTAGAGAAGCAACCTCTAGTAAATGAAAGAAGTAAAGAAGGCTATAGCTTAATAGAAGATATTAAAAAAACCTAGGATGAAGAAATCTCTAAACCAAACTCAAACCTCTACTTAGATACTACAGAAGAATCAGAAGAGGATTTGACACTAGCAGAGTCTGACTCTTCTCTTGAAAAAAGTATCTAGGCATAAAATAAAGATAGGTGTAAAGGGAAAAAGATCATAAGAGCTAAGGTAGTAGCTATAAAAGTACTTGAAAATAATGCAGGTCATAGAGAAAAATTCTTAAGGTGGTCAATAGGAAGAAACATTCACCTTAAAAAATATCAGAAAAATTTGAGTGAGGTAACTTGTAGTGTACACTAATCTTTAATTGCAAGAAAGGCTATGAAGAGGCTAGAAGGAATTTAGAAAACAAGAAAGAAGAATATGAGCAAGTTAAACTAATTTGTGAAGATAATATATAAGAAGATCTGACTGCTCAATTTTCAGATAGCCAAGATATAAAGATCACCACCTCAGATATTAAAGAGAAAAGAGAAGAACAAATAAAAGCAAAGCTAGAAGAAGTTCTAATAAGAAGGAAAAAGAAAACTACAATTATTTCAGATCAACAAGAAGTTACAAGTAAAGAAAATGTTAAAATCTAGCAAGATTCTATTAACTTAAATGAGAACAGAGAAGAAAATAAGATAACAGTTTGGGATTTACCAAACTGAGCAAAAAGAACTCAAGTTTTTGAAATAGTTCAGTTTATATGAAGAGTAGAATATATAAAGATGATCAAAAGTATACATGATAAAACACGAGCAAAAATTGAGTTTAAAGCAAGTACTTTTAATGAAAAAAAAAAGAATAAGACTTGGTGTTTGCCTTTTGCAAACCAGATTTTAGTAAGGGTAACAGCAGATACTAACAATTTTGAATTACTTTGTACAAGAAACAGATTTAGTAAAAGACTCTTAGATCTACTAGAGAATATGAATGAAGTACTACTTTAAAGACAAGTTAAGAAATTTGAAGCCAAGGCATTGTATATTTTCCAAAATGCCAATAATAATAATATAAGTAATATAATAGTGTATTTTGAGAACCAAGAAGATATGATAAATATTTCTAAGTTTTTAACGTACTACTATAATAATAAGCTAAGATAGACAATTTCAAGGGATTAAGAAGTAGAGCTACTTAAAAACTGAAAATCTTAAGATTATGAAGAAAGTGAAGTAGGTACAAGAAGAAGTAAAAAAAGCTTAAAGAAGAGAAAAGAGTTTGAATCTAAACAAAAGAAGAATGCTCAAAGTACGCTCAAGAAAGAGTACAAAAAAAAAGAAGCTACTAGCAAGAAGTTTTAATTAGTTTAGCTTTAAACAAGAATAAAGAAAACTAGAATATGTATAGAAAAGTATATACCTCATCAAGTAGTAGTGAGGAAGAAAAGCTCAAAGTAGAAAAGAAAAGTAACTTCTAAAAAAAAATAAGAAGTAATAAAAGAGAAGAATTAAGTAGACAAAGCTACCACAGAAATTATAACAGATCCTTAGATGATATAGCTCAACTAATACAAAACTTGAAAGGAAAAATCAGAGATTTGAGAATAAAGTATTCAAATCGCTTCTAATTTTCACACTAGTTGAACTAAAGAAAGTCTTGCATATACTAGAAGGAAAACTTGTATAGCAAAATAAAACAGAGCAAGAGATAAACTATATAAAAAAGAGCTTTAGAATGAACAGAGAAAATACAAGTACACAAGAGGTCAGGAAAAATATCAATATAGTAGCTTATAATATAAATAGATTAAAAGATAATAGACATAAGATAGAAATATTAATAGACAAGTTCATAGAAAAAGACTATGATATAGTAGGAATAATAGAAATGAATATTTCTGAAAAAGAGAGCTATTATATAACAAGTCACTAAGGAAATATAAATAGTTTTTAGACTAATTCAGAAAAAGATAAAAACAAAGGTTCTGAAGTAGGTATAATAGTAAGCAAGAAATGAGCAAATCATATAGGGCAAATTAAAAAATATAGTAGCTATTTGCTAGAGCTATACTTTTTTTTTAAGTAATTAGAACTAGTTGTTTTTGTAATTTACATAGCATCAAATAGCTAACTAAGAAAAAAAGAAGTGCAGAGAATAATAATAAAGGAAATAGCTCAAAAAAGACAAAATATATATTTTATTATAATAGGTAACTTTAATTATATTACACAGCTAAGTATTAATAAAAGTAGTAATGCAAACAGTAACTACAAAAAACTACTACTACATAGCTAGATAACAAAACAGAATTTTATTGATATATTCAGAGAGTTACATCTGAGCAAAAAAGAATTTTTATAGAGTAATAGAAAAGACAATACAAGAATTGATCAGATCTAGATCTCAGAAGGTCTAATTTTTGGTTTTAAAGAAGTTCTAATCGAAGAAATAACCTTAGAAACAAGTAGTGATTACAAACTAGTAGAAGCAAAAATACTACTAGATCATCTAGACTTTAGAGATAGTTTAGTATAGATCAAAAGAAAAGGAGTTAAAAGAACAATTTTTTTATATGATAAAAAAATTGAAATAATTTTAAAAATAAGCTACAACATCTATTTAAGAAAAAATTAAACAAAAAGCTATGGTTAGAAGAACTCTTTGAAGTAATCAACGAAGAATCTATAGATAGTATAGATTTGAACAAAGAGTAGGATATTATAAGTAGTAGTATTAAACAAGTAGCAGAAGATAAAATCTCTCGCAAGAAGGTGCTATACTCAGGATATAACAAAGCACCAAAAAAGATTCACTCAGAATTGCTAAACGCAATAAATATAGTAAGAAAAATAGTATAAGAGTGCAAAAAGAAAATAGGAACAAGTAGAACAGAAGATGAGCAATTAGAAATTGAGTAAAAAATAGAAGAGATAAATAAGAAAACAGAGTTAAGTATAGTAATACTAGAGATGCTGTAGAGTGAACAACTGCAAGAAGAGCTTTCTAAATAGTAGTCAATACTAAAAGGCAAATTAGTAGCAAAAAACAGTATAGCTAGCAAATTAGAAATAAATAAATACATAGATCGAAGATGTGAAATGATAAGAGACAATCAAAAAGAATGATTAATAGTCTGCTAGAAAAATCCTTTAAAAAAGTTGTAATTGACAAATTACTTATAGAAGAAGTAGGAGTTAAAGAACTCTTTAATGGTTCAAAAGAAGTTCTAGAAAAAACAGCTAACTATTTTCAAAAACAGTTCAAAAAAAGAAGTTTTCAGTAAGAAAACCTTTAGAGTAGCTAGAAAGAAGTTTATATGCTACTAATAAGAGTCAAAGAGAGTTATTATAAAGATTTAAATAGTAGAGTAATGAAAGAAGAGTGAGATTCAATACTCCAAAAACTTAAAACTAATACAGCATCAGGTATATCTAGTATTGGATATATTCTGATTAAGCAAGCTAGTACAGAAATACAAGTAGCTTTCAGAAATTTCACTAGTTTGTATTTAAGAACAAGCAGAATCCTACTCAAATAGAAAATTGGTCAGACGTACCCCATATCTAAAGATGTAGATTAGCAGTTTAATCTGAATAATATAAGGCCAATAACACTTCTAGAAACATTCTGAAAATGTATTACTAAAGTCTTTACAACTAGATTAGAGAGAATACTAAGAGAAAACAATATTCTTGAAGAGCTAAATTTTGCAGAATTAATAGAAAGTTCAACAGAGAGTCTAATATATATCTTGAGTATGATAATAGAAGAAACTAGAGAAAAAAATAAAGAGCTTTGGATATTACTATAAGATATAAAAAAGCTTTTGACTATGTAAGCCTAAAATCTCTAAAATTAGCACTCCAAAGAATAAAACTACTGACGATAGAACAGAAATTTATACTAGATTTGTTTGATAAGAGACAAACTAGAATAATTACTGCACTAGGTCTTACTGAATTAATAACAGCAGAAGACGGAATAGAGTAAGGAAAAGTAATCTGACCCTTAATTTAGAGGATCTTTTATGACCTTTTGCTAACAAGAATTAAGAAAAATACTTTGCTTGGATATGAAATGGAAGTCTTCTGAAAAGAAAACCTTGAAAAAAAGGAAAGAAAAGTTCAAAGAGTAAGATAGACTATAGTAGCCTTTGCAGATGACACAACATAGATAGCAAGCACTAAAGAGTAGCTTGAAGAAACAATTCAAATTATAAAAGAGTTTTTTAAATTCAATGATATTCAGATTAACTCATCCAAATCAAAGCTTATAGTGATAAATGCTAAAAATAACATAGACCAACACAAAATAGTAGTGGAGAGACAAGAAATCTATGCAATAAAAGAAAAAGAAGTAGTAAAATTTTTAGGAATCTGAATAGAACAAAAATTTGGCAAGAAACAGATAATAGCTAAAGCTAAACAAGTAGTACAACTCTTTGCTAATACAATTAGAAAGAAAGTAGTCTTTACGAGCCAAGTACTATATATAAACAATGTTTGCCTAATACTAAAGTTAGAATATATACTACAAAACATCTATTTAACTAAGGATAAATATGAAAAGATTCAGTAACCATATGTAATAATTGCTAAGAACAAAATAGGTCTTGTAAGAACAGCTCCAAATTTTGTAATGTTATATAGTAGGATACTTAATATATAAATGCTATGAAATACATTGAAAACCAAACAAACATTAAGTTTTATAAACAGACTAAACAAGAATTGCGAGGTCAGAAGTATAACAGAAATAAGAATCTAGTAGAAATAGCAAATTATCTGTTATACAAATAGTATCTGAATAGAAAAGTTAGGAGTTGATGAGAGAAAACTGCTCAAAAACAATTTAGCTAGTTTGGTTATACAGAACAATCTAAATTTAGATTTAGAAATATTAACTAACAAAAAGGAGTGAGTAGTTAAATCTAGTGGAATACTAATTAAAAACCTAATAGAAAAGAAAACTTTCATTAGGGTAGCTAAGATACTCTGTGACCTCGATATACTTTTGTTAAAGCAAATCTTAGATCTAGAAGGATTTCATCTAATAACATAGCAGTAACTCAAAACTGCAAAAAAAAAATTCAAGAAAAGTAAAAAGACTATATGGTTCGAAGAAATTGAAAAGTGAGTACTAATATACAAGGAAAAAAAAGAAGCAAAAGATGAATTTAAGACAGGTATAGAAAATACTCTATATGTATAAAACTCACTCGAAGAAATTTCCTCAGACAAAAAGAAACATAAATAGGTAGTTTATGAAGATAGTCTTAGCAAAATTAGAAGGATAGGGAAAATGCAAAAGAAAAAAGAAGACAGTATACTTTTAGAGTACTGAGAGAACAAGACAAATATAGAGAAGTAAAAAAAAATTAAAAAATGTGAAGGCTGTGTTAGCAACAGAGAAAAAGTATATAAAGAATATAGGGTCTAATAACTAAAATAAAAGGTTCTAGAAGTAATTTCAAAAAACTGTATAAACAGAGAAATGAAGATAATTGATTTCTCACTTAAATCAATAGCTACAAGTAGAGACTATTAAAAAACTAAAAAGAGAGAATATCTTCTTATAGGCTTAAGAGCAGTTAAGAAACAAAAACTCGAAATTATAGAAAAACAGAATTTTAGTATAGAATTAGCAAATATTTTAAAGAAAAAGATGCAAGAGATTATATTAGAAGAAAGTAAGGAAATAGAATTCTATACAGATAGGTTCTTAGGTAAAGGAGAAGATAAGGGAAATATAGAAATAGGATGAGTAGTAGTAGATCAGATAGAAAATAGTTTAGTTAGCTTAAGAAACTTGAAAGTTGTTAACTAGCTGATATCAACTAAAGCAAAGCTAATAAGAGTTTAGATAGTTTTATTATTAATGCAATGTAATTCAATAGTTAGAGTTCTCACAGATAGTGAATAGTCGATAGAGAGTATAACCAAAGCCTACAAGATCAAACAATATAAGTAGATGTATTAGAGTAGATAATAGAATTATTCTAGAAAAAATTGCATCATTCATTAAGCAGAAAGGTATCAAAATAGAGCTCAAAAAAGTTCAAAGCCATGCTAATAATAGATAGAACAATGAAGCAGATCGACTTACAAAAGAAGGTAAAAAGTCAAATATTTTGCTAAATCTAGATCTAGTCAAAAGTGAAAATTTTAGCTACGATATAGTATAGAAAACAAACAGAATCAAGAGCTTAGTTAAGCAATTCATAAACAAGCTAACAAAAAGATATATTGATGTAGAGTGGACATATCAAAGAAAGGATAGCATAGCCAAAAGCTCAAAGTATAACTAGAAAAGGCTATAGCAAAGGATCAAAAAGTAGAGAGGAATAAATTGCCTATTAATAAAAGATAGCAAAAATCTTATCATGCAGATTAAGTACTTAGTAAATAGTCTTCTAACACTCAGTGAGCTTAAGAAAAGAAAGCTATTGCTATACAAAAGTGATCAGTATATCTTATGTAAGAAAGAAATTCTAGAAAATCTCGATCATCTGATAAGCTACTCAGCTCTACAAAAGTCATAGAAGGAAATTAAGAAAGCAATAATAGAAGGTATTAACAAAATCTAACTTGAGAAAATTAATGACCCAAACTTGATATCAAAAATCAGAATGATTATCTTCTCAAAAGATAAGAAAAACCTTTTTCAAAGAAGAAAAAAGCTAATAATTAAAATTGAAGAAAAAAAAAGGCTAAAGATATATATTCATTAGCTCAGAGAAAAGATATTATAAGATCTTAAATAGACAGTATCTTTTTTATTGCCTAAAGAAGTATTGCAGAAGTTATATAGAACTGGTGATGTGAAAAGGTAATTCTCTGAGAAAAAAGTAAAAGAATTATAATAAAGCTTAAAAGAAACTAGGTAGAAGAAAATGAGCCAAAAATAAGAATCCAAGCAGATGAAAGGAGAAAAGCATTGCTCGCAGAAAGGAAAAAAGAAAAAGGAAGAAAAAAAAAATAGATAGTAGCATTAGTAGAAGAAGTAGTTAGAAAAGAAATTAAAGAGGGAGAAATAAGTTGGTAGAGTTTTCTTTAATATAGTTAGACAAATTGTTCTAGCTTTTTAGTTAGTATGACAGGTAGTACCTGAGTACTCTAGTAGCAGCTAGATGATGTTAAACTTAGTAAATTAAGTAGATTATATAATCATGTAACTTGGCTAAGGCTGTAGTTAACAACTTAATAAAGTTTAAGATATGACTATCAAAAGAAAAAAAAAAAAAAAGTAGTAAAAGAGGGTCTTCTTGTCAAACTCCTCTTTCTACTCTAAAAGTATTTGATATATGTTTTGTATTAGTGATATAACTTCTTGTCTATTAAAGAAATTTCTTACTAATTCTCTAAATTTCTTGTTAAAGTTCATCTTTTTTAAGACAATCTGTAGAAAATTATAACTTATTCTGTTGAATACTTTTTGTTAATTAACAAAAAGTATCTAGTAGTTCTTAGATTCTTTTTTTGATTTCTTAGAATTGTAAGAATATCCAAAGCTATATCTGTAATTAGTCTTTTTGCAATAAAGTCTTGATGATATTAAAAGACTATTATTTTACAGATTGAGTTTAATCTGTTTGTAATAATTTTCATAAAGATTTTTGTATCATAATTTACTAAAGATATAGGTCTTCAGTTATTTATATTGTGAAGTTCTTTTGATTTTTTAGATATTAGTATGATTAGATTCTTATACTATGAAGAAAGTATTATTCCTGTATTTAAGATCTGATTAAAGATTAATTTTGAGCTAGTATGATATGTTTTTTAGTAAGTTTGTAGAACTTATATATAAGACTGTTTAAATTTAGAGACTTGTTATTTGTAGCTTTTTAATTGTTTCTATAATTTTTTCTTGTGATATATATCTTACTAATTTGCTATTTATTTGTGATAAGGTTTGTGAGAGATCTTTAGTAATTTGTTTTGCTATTCTCTGATTGATTTTCTCTTTACTATAAATTAAAGTATATTGTTCTTTAATAAAGTTAAGTATTTCTTTTTCATTACTTTGTATTTGCAATAAGAAAATTTAGATTTCTGCAAGAGTGAAGTTTGAATTTTTTTTAATATTATTATTAAGGTAGCTTCTTTTGTTAATTAGATTTTATTAGTTTGTTATTACAAAACTATTACAAAAGTAAACTCCTAAGATTTTATAATTATATAATGAGTATATAAAAAGCTATATACACAACTTTAGTTATTGTTTAATTTAGTAGTTTGCCATACAAACGATTGACTATTTGTTGGTTCTATGCTATACTACTATATCTGCAACTTGCCTATAAGTTATCTATTTAAATACTCTAATCATTAACTTTTTCTCTTATTCCAAACTAACATCACTACTACATCTGAATGCTTAAGCTAGCTGACTTGCTTATAGATCTATTTACAATACAATTTAGATCCTCTTAGGATGTATTTGTCTAATATATTATAAGTTGCAGAACTTTAATTAATCTTAGAAGTATACCTATTAGATTGGTCTATATCTTTTTCATGAATTCACCTAGCTTAAACTTTTGCAATATTTGTATAACTCTAGTTTCTACTATAGCTCTCTACTAGTTTTATATTTGCTGATCTTTTTGAATATTTCATAGAATAGATCTTTCTAATCCAGTTAGTCACTAAGCCAAGTTGGTGTTGCTAATTCTCTCTGTGAAATAAACTTACTTGTACCTAATTTGATCTATATTTTCTGAGTGACAGTTTCTTTTCTAAATTAAGTATTAGCTAATATAACTATTAAAAGCTATACTACTTCACCAACTTAAGGTTTTACCATACAGATCTGTAGATCCTATTAAGATATATTTGTGTAATATTATATCATACTTTCAATATTCAATTAACTTAGTACAACTCAATTTATAGAGTTATAATCTCAGAAATGAATAGAGTTTACTGTAAGTTAGATACAAAAGTTCAGGTAATTATTTAAATTTGTTAATGATGAAATTTGAACCTTAGATCTCTTGTATAGCAGTCTGGTAATCTAACTACTGTACTAAGATCACTAGACCTTGCAGAGCTTGAATTTCTACTTTTATAATAAGCATAGAAATATTTAGTAGATTTTTCTCATATTTCTATCTATTTAGTTTTTGATCATTATGCTATTTGTTTGCTAGTTCTGTTATCTCTGTTTAGATTTATAAATCTAATATATCTAATGATATACTTAATTAGAATTTTTTGTGATTACTTCTTTATTTAACTAATCTTTTTGTTTAGTTTTTTAATTTTGTTTTCAAGAGCTTTAGGCTTTTTAAAAACTTTCATAATTGATTTGTTATAAATCTTATACATATCTTAGTTTGTTGTAGAGCAACTTTTTTAATCTTATTAAGAACTTCTTTTTTTAAGAATTCATTCTTAAAGAGAGCTATGTTGAACCTCCAGTAAACTAGATGTTTAAGTTCTTGTTTTAGATTTAATATATATTTAACTAAGAGATAATCTGAATTTCCAAACTTTGTTCTAGTTTCTAATTTTAGATAACTATAGTTTTTTTCAATAAAAATGTAGTCAAAATATGTTGCTATTACTTAGTTATTTTAAGTTTTCTAATAGAAAGTGAAAAATAGATTTTGATTTAAGAAAAGTGCAGAGTTAATAAAATTCATTGTAATATTTCTGAGTAAATTACTTAAAGAGTCAATTTTTTTTTTTTTTTTTTTTTTTTTTTTTTTTTTACTTTATACAAATACCATTAGCTAAACTTTTATTAATTTTATAGATTTCAGAAGTGATACATATTGTGAGAGTATAACTAGCTACATATACAATTTTAGGTTGTCTATTTTAAGTAGTTTGCCTAAAGGTTCTATACTAGCTGCTATATCTGAAATCTTTTAGAAGATTCCCTATTTAAACTCTCTGGTCCTATCTCACTTATTGCAAATATTACTCTTTATAGTTTACTATAACTCCATACTACTTCACTTTAGAAGGTATCTAAGCTGACATTAGTCGCAAACTTTATATTATAAGCCTAGGTCTTACTTGAATAAGTCCCACTTCAATACCCTCTAACAAATAGATATCATAATACCCAACTATACTATGCTACTGTATATCCCAATCTAGCTTGTATATACCTTTATTCGATGTTCGTACAAACCTGGTTCTAGCTATGGCCCTTTACTAGTTTAGACTTTTGAATGTTTCATGAGTAGATCCTTCCAATCTAGTTAGCTACTAAGCCAAGTTGGTATTGCTACTAAATGCAAGACACCAGGCTGTATTACACTGCGAACTTATTTGTATCTATTCGATTTGTACTCAGAAATTCTTGCTGGATCAAGCATTAACTGGTATGACTATCTAAATCTGTACTACTTAATCTAACTCGAGATTTCTACTATGCAGATTCTCTGCTCATAGATCCTATCTTGATTTATTCATGTAATATAACTCCAATATTCTGTCATACTTCCAATATCTGAACAATATTAGTGCAACATGATTTACAGGGTTACAACTACAGAAATGAACAGAGTTTACTGTAAGTTGAATACAGATGTCTAGGTAATGATTCAATTTTGTTAACAGTAAGATTTGAACCCTAGACCTCTTGTATAGCAATCTAACAACCTATCTACTACACTAGATCATCAGATCTTTAAAGAGTTATTTTGAATATTTGTTTAACTTATTCTGTTAATATTTGAATTTAAATTTGTATTTAAATCTCTAGCTATAATATTAATTATATTTTTTTTTCTTTCAATAGTCTAACTATTAAAAAAAACTATTCTATTTAATATATTTGGTAAAGCATAGATATTGATAATATAGAAGGAAAATTTCTTAAAAGTGAACTATATTGAGATTATTCTATCTTCTTATAATTTTTTAATGTTTTGAAATTTTATTTCTTTGTTTTCTACTAGAATTGCAGTTCTATCTGTTCATATAGAATCAAAAGACTATTGATTCTTTAAAAATTGATTAAGTGACTATAGCAAAAATATTTGTTTCTTATAAAAGAATAATATCTAATCTATAAGATTTCAGTAATATTAATGTTTTAAGCTATTTGTTCAAATTATTTAAGTCTTTGATATTTAAAGTAGCAATTTTAATTATAGAGTTGTTTATGATAAATAGATTATTAGTTTTTAGAATTGTTCTGTATTCTTTGTTCTGATTTAATATGTTAGTTTTCTTTGTTTATTGATTTATAAGACTTTGATTCTATATGTTTTCTTTTTTTATATATAACTATAGTAAAAGTTGCATCTTCTATATTTTCTTATGTATTTTTTTAGCTATTTTTCAAATTATAGTTAGCCTCTTCTGAAGTTAAACTTGAAACAGATATATTTGTTGATTTATCTTCTGAGTTTAGAGATTTAATACTAGTATCTATTTTGTTTTTATCAGAATTTTTTTCTGTGTTTGTTTCTTGTTCTTGAGTAAGTTCTGTTTCTATACTTGTATTTTGAGTAGAAGTCTGAGAAATAGAATTTTCTTGTTTAGGATTAGTTGAGCTTTCATTTGAAGTCTTAGTTATTACTTCTTTTTGTTTATTCTTGTTTTTAAACTCCTAGAAATGATGTTTTAAATTTTTAACTTCTTGAAATTGCTTGCAATTCTTTTAATATATCCTGTTTGATCACAGAAAAAACAAACTTTTAGAGCTTCTTTCTATTCAGTAATTATTTTGTTATTCTCAATAAATATAAAGCAAGGAATTCTTGTTTTTAACTCTGGATTATCTGTGTTGTTATTGATAATTATCTATTAGTTTGTTATATATGAAGTGCTTTCAATCAGTAATAGTTTGATAAAAAGATTTTTCTAAAATCTTTAAATACTTCTTTAATCAGATTTGAGATATATTCTTTAGTGTTTAGCATGATATTTCTAACTTTTACTAGAAAGAAAGATTTTCTCACATCTGTTAGAATATATCTATAGTAGAT
Organism: Scutellospora calospora; assembly: GCA_910592325.1. Classification (NCBI taxonomy): domain Eukaryota; kingdom Fungi; phylum Glomeromycota; class Glomeromycetes; order Diversisporales; family Gigasporaceae; genus Scutellospora; species Scutellospora calospora. The sequence goes on along the minus strand of CAJVPM010000183.1, from coordinate 6,939 downwards.
CTTATTAAAAATCTTAATTCTACTAGTAGTATAGTGTTCTAATTGTTCTTAATTAGAGAAGATAATTTCTAGATGAGACCTAAAATCTTTTTTGAAGTATTATTTAGTAGCAATAATATTACTTCTTATATTTTCATATAGAGAAGCTATAAATTTATTGAGAAAATTATACAAATTTGGAATTTTAATGATTAAAGTATTATTATTCTTAGATTTAATTTAATTTTTAGGAGAAAAAGCTACAAAGGTTAATTTTCTCTTTTTTAATTTAGCAGACAAGTTAGTATCTTATTTGGCAACTGAGGTATAACTAAATATAACCTTAGGATCAGCTTATTTTTCTGTATTATTACTGATTTCAATTTCTGTATTAATTATGTGACTATTTTTAGTATTATTTTTATTTTTATTATTTACTTTGTTTTTTTAAACATGTTTTCTTTTAACACTTGGTTGCTACTTTTACTTTAAGAAATATCTTCTGACTAGTTCTTATTATTTTGAATTACTATTACTAGAACTAGTTGCTTATCTGTTGTTTTTTTTTTTGCTTGTTCTAGTTCTTTTTTGTTAAGACTTGTTTTATCTTTCTTTTTAATAAACTATTTATTTTTTTTCTTTTACATTATCAAGTTTTAGTATTTTAAAGATATTTTTTATTAATAAGAGTTCTACTAGTAAGAGAAACTTTTTTTTCTTTGGTATAAAAGCTATAGCCTTTCATAGTAACTTATTAGTTAAATTTTAGTTTCTTTTTAATGTATTTATATTTATTTTCTTTTTTTGCTTTTCTAATCAGAGATAAACAGAAAAAAGTTTTCTCAAATCAGGTTTTTATAAAAACTGTAGTTAAAAAATTAACAAAAAGAGTTGCTTACTACAAATTATCTATTGACAAATCAAAAATCTGTTTTTTTTTTTTTTTTTTATAACTTGAGTGATCTTGCCTATTACTTTATTAAAGAAAACTTAAATATAAGTATAAAACTATTCTAATATATATATATACAAAATAAATCCTTCTAGAACTGTTTTAAACTAACTCAGCTGTCTTAAAAGTACTCAAGTTTAATCTACTACAGAAGCTTATTTTCTTATAAAAACCTTGATCTGTATAGACAGATTTCTTAAAATTTGATTAATGATAACAACTTTTAGCCTAATATTATAATTCTAGATTCTTTTTAACCTAATTTGCACTAAGCTATAAGTAGTTAATACCTAGTCTCATGATATAAAAAAGTTTAAAAATTGTTACATATAATGAAAAAAATATACTACATATTATATAAATATAATATATATGAGGAAAAACTTGTTAACAAGTTAAAAAACTCATTTATATACTAAAAAAACAAAAAAAAAATACTCTTTGAAGATGTAAAAAATTAAAAAATATTATACTATATGACAAATAAAAATGCATATTTCTATATATTCTCTTCACATATTAAATCTAGTTTTATTTATATCACAAAGATAAGCTACTTTATGTATTTGTTATTTTTATATGAAGTTATATAATAATAAAACCAAAAAAGAAAATAGTTATATTATTTAGATCTTTTAGAAGAATAAGCCAAATTCTTTACTTTTTGAAAAAAAAAGCCAAAAAAAAAGGATAAGAGTACAAGTATTTTAACTTCATATTTAGAGAATATGTTGCAAATTTTATATTTAAACTTTTTTAAATAAGTCTTCTTTACTAAAAGGTTATATTACTAAAAATATCTTTCTTTCTAGCTTAAATACTAAATAATATAGATGAGTCTACTAGAAAAAAATTTGACATCTATTAAAACTGTAGAAGACCAAAGTTTTTTATTTGTACTATTTTCTTAGCTAAACTTCTTATTTCATTGATAGTATCTTTTGTAGAAAAACTTACTTAAATAAAAAAATTTTTATATAAAATATTACATTTGTTTTCTTATAAATTTTGATACAAGTGATTAATAGGAAAAGTTCATTAATTTAATCAAAAAAATGTTTTATACAATATAAAATAAATAATATAAAAACTATTTTTAAATAAATTTATTAAAATAGAAAAATAATTAAACAAGTAAATAAAAATAAAAAAGAACTAGTATAGCAATCTTAGTGTAGTGGTTAGATTGCTAGACTACTATACAAGAGGTCTGGGGTTCAAATTTCACTATCAACAGAATTGAATAATTATCTAAACCTTTTGTATTCAATTTATAGTAAATACTATAAATTACATTATACTAATATTATTCAGACATTAAAAGTATAACAGAGTATTTGAAAAAATATAATATTACATGAATAAATTTTAATAGAATCTATAAACAGAGAATCTGCATAATAGAAATTTTGAGTTAAGTAAAGTAGTACAAATTTTGATAATCATATCAGTTAACATTTAATCTGAGAAAGGAAATCAATACATGAAAAGATTAGTGAATAGGATGCATATAAGTCTATTAAAAAATCTGCATATAAAAAGACTAGCAAAATAGTTATGTATAAATCTGTTATATAAAATCATATAGTAACACCAACTTGACTTAGCAGCTAATTAAATTTGAAAGGATTTGTTTCATATGATATCTAGAGACATAGATAATTTTTAGTAATACCAACTTAGTTAACTAAATTTGGAAGAGTCTATCTCATATAATATCTGGAGGTACTAATAACTAACCTAGTAGAAAGCTACAGTAGAAATTAGGCTTGTATAAATATCGAATAAAAGTATATACAAGCTAAATTAGAATATAGTATAGTTTAGTTGAGTACTATAGTACTTATCAATTAAGTTTAGTTGAGTATTACAGTATCTATCAATTAGGAAGTTAGTGAAAAGTATCTGAGATAGTCTAAGTTTTAAATCATAAAATTTGTAGATATATATAAGCTCTGTTGATATCTTTTGAAAAGAGAAGTAGTATAGGGTTAAATAAATTAAGTAATAAAAAATAGCAAAACTAGAATAGCATATAGTCAGAGAGTTTAAATAGAAAATTTTTAAATAAATTTCAGATGTAATAGCTAATATAGAATCTTTAGGTGGATTACTTAAATTAGACAATCTAAAGTTGTATATGTGATTAGTTATACTTTCACATATATAATCATTTCTTATAGATCTAATGATCTTAGTGTAGTAGTTAGATTGCTAGACTACTATACAAGAGGTTTGAAGTTCAAATTCCACTATTGACGAATTTGAATAATTACTTAGACCTTTATACCCAACTTACAGTAAACTCTGTTTGTTTCTGGAGTTGTAACCTTGTAAATTACATTGCAACAATATCATTCAGATATTGGAAATATAATAAGATATTTGGAGAGATATAATATTATACGAATAAATCTTAATAAGATCTATGAGCAGAAGACCTGTATAGTAAAAATCCTGAGTTAGTGAAGTAGTACAGCTTTCGATAGTTATATCAGCTAATGCTTAATTTAGAAAGATAGTATGCTCAAAGATTTTGATCAGGTTAGATATACATAAGTCTGTATCATAGTAGGGATTGCTATATGTTACAGTAATACTAATTTGGCTTGTTAGCTAACTAGATTAGGAGGATCTAACTCATGATAGGCCTTAGTGAGACTTCAAAATGATACTGATGGAGAGCTATAGTAAGAACTAGGGTTGTACAAATATCTACAAAGGTTTAAGCTATATGAGTTCATGAAATGAGCATAGACTGCTTTAGGAGGTATGCTTCGAGATTAACTAGCTCTGCAGATATTCATAATATGTTAAGTATAATGTAATTCGAAAGAATCTAAGCTGAAGTCGATAAATAGATTTGTAATAAACTAGTTAGCGTAAGTAGTTAGATGTTATAGTGATATTAGTTTATAATGGTATAAGTTAGTTAAACAGAGTATTTAAATAGGTAATTCACAGACAGGTTACAGGTATAGCAGTATAGTGTAGTACTAACAGGTAGTCTAACACTTGCATAGCAAACTACTTAAATTAGATAATAACTAAAGTTATATATATGACTTGTTATACACTCTTTATATAATTATAAACTGTAAGAGAACCCGATGTGAGATCTCGTATATCAAACTAATAAAATTTGCTTAGCAATATAAGCCACTTTAATAACAAAAAAAAAAAAATAATCATTTCTCATTATCTATACTAATAAAAAATCTCACTAATATCCAGTGATCTAATATAGTAGTTAGATTGTCAAATCACTATGCAATAGGTTTGGAATTCAAATTATACTGTTGATAAATTTGAATAATTTCTTAGACCTTGTGATATATTATAATAAACTCTATTTGTTTCTAGAGATGTATTCTTGTAAATTGAGTTGTACTAAATTGATCAGAACTTGAAAGTATAGCATAATATTATACAAATAAATCTTGATAAAATATATAAGCAGGAGATCTGCATAGTAGAAATTCTGAGTCAGTAAAATAGTATAATCTTCAAAAAGACTATATCAGCTAAAATCTGATCTAAGAAAAAAACTCAGTCTAATAAAGGTAAAAGGTTTCAAAGTCTCCAAGCAAAGAGTTACTAAAACTAGCTAAATATTAAAAAAGAACTAAGTCAACTAACTAGTAAAAAACCATAATAGAACCTAAAATTGTATAAATATCTACAAGAATTAAACTAGATAAATTCATAAAATAGATACAAACTACTCTAGTAAGTTTGCTTTAAGGTTAACTGGCTTTGTAATATTAGTAATATGTCTAGTTTAATATATTCTAAAAGGATCTAAGCTATTCTAAATAAATAAATTCATAACAAGCTAGCTGACTTAAAAAGTTAAGTATTGTGATAATATTAGATTGGATCTATATGAGTTAATAAACAACATGTTTAAATAGATAACTCATAAGCAGGTTACAAGTATTGCAATATAGTATAGAACCAATCAGGTGGCCTAATATCTGTGCAATGAATTACTTAAAATAGACAATAACTAAAGTTGTATATATAACTTGTTATATACTCTTCATATAATTACAAATAGTAAAGATTATCAATATATAATTCTGTTTACAACACTAATAAAATTTCTTTAGCAATATAAACCACCTTAACAACAAAAAAAAAAAAAAAATCTTACTAATAGCATGTTGTATAAAGTAAAAAAAAAAGAAAAAAAAAAAAAAAAAAAAAAACTAAATAAATTAAAACTTTACTTCTTATTGCTCTTTAAGCTAAATACCAATTTACTTCTATAGTAAAAAATTAATTTCTACTACTTTTCAACTATAGTAGCAGATTTCTTTTTTTTTACAAGTGACTATTTCTTATAAACTCATCTTTTTTGATATTTTCAATTTCAATTATTATCTCAAGCGGTTGATCAAAACAAAATAAAATTTTTATAAATTGATATAACAAAAAAAAATATATTAGCAATTAAAAAAATTTATATAATTTTCTTTATATCTTTATATAAAGTTATCGTTATCTCAACATCCAATCATACATGTGACTACTGGGACTTGGTTCTTTAGAGTCACTCGGGTCTAAAGTCGACTCAAAAAAGTCTCATCCTTACGTATTTGTCGTCGACATCATAAAACATCATGGGCAGTCGGAGATATTATGCATGATAAATAAAACGTGGAATTAACTATTACTTATTAAGCACATATTCGATATACTAGAGTACCAGACCTAACAAGTCTCTTTATTCAACATACCCTGTTTAGCTCTGAAGTTTTTAGTTGTAATAATTTATAGCATTGATTTATTTTTGAGTTTGACACTATTTAACTGAAAATGTGAATGATTTGGTTATTGTCCAAAATAAAGTAGAATCCCGATCCTAAACCCAAATTACGTGGTAACGTCGTAATTCAAAAAAAAAAAAAAAAAAAAAAAAGTGGTCGCAACCCTACTCATGCCGTCATCTTATACGTTTACTGTCTCGTTTTTCGTTCTGACTATTGTTATCCGTTTCCAACCCGCGCTTGCTTCCTTTTTTAGCATCATCCAAGAACTGATTAAATCCAAATGGATCTGCTTCTTCTTTTTCAAACTCCACAGGTCCATCTCTTGGCTGATAATGAGTAAAAAAAAAAAAAAAAACACATTAAAATTTGAATGACAATACAACATGATAAAATGAAAACAAATATTACGAACCTGGCTTTTATCAGCTCCTTGGAAACCTTTTGAAGCAATTCCAAATCTATCCACACTTAGCATTCTGTTAATGCTCTCTTCGTCTCCACCACCATATTGATCAGGATCAAAATTCTTTTTAGGGTTATATATACTTGTAGAACTTGAGCTAGCAAAAAGAGGTTTATCATACAAGTCATAAACTAAAAATAGAAAGAGATATATAAAATATTAGCTCCGACTGCCTGATTTATGTGAAATATCGTTTAAAAATAAGCTACATTTACCTTCATCATCTTTAAATCCTGACGAAAGACCTTCTGATTGATTAAATAATCGAGAATCATAAAGACTATCTTTACTAAGTGTGGGTTTCGCAAGACCTAAAGCGATCTTTTCGGAAATATCTCTGTTTTGCTCACTGGAAATTTTAAATAAAACGTTAGCTCTAAATAGTTTATAGAATATATGATATTAATACTGAATAAAAATGAACCAACCGTGCGAGATATTTTGCTCTTTGTTCCGCACCCATTCTCGATAATCTATATTCTCTTTCTCTTTCCTTTCGTCTTTCTTGTCTTATATCTTCTCTCTCACGAATCTTTTCATCTTCAGATTCTGAATCTGATTCAGATTCAGCTGTATTCAATGTCGTTGAGGAAATGCCAGCTCTGAAGTTGTGACAAGTTATAATTAGTATCATATTTATAAAATTTATATTTGATTACATGAACAAAATAATTACCTCTCTTCTCTGGCTTTTTGTGCTAACATACGCAAGCGCCTTTCTTTTTCTTCTTTTTCTTTCTGAGCCAGGTTTTCTCTCATTAAAGCACGTT
>CAJVPM010000182.1:0-21697 GCA_910592325.1 Scutellospora calospora | reverse complement strand
TTAAAAGAATTTGATATTTATCGTGCTTGCGATGGCCAAGATGCTTTAAAAGTTTTAAAAAAACTTAAAAAATTACCTGATTTAATCCTTAGCGGCAAGTAATTAAATAATCATAATATGTATTTCTAAGTTACTTATTTAAAAAAAATTAATTTAAATAATTCAAATTCAATAGATGTCATGATGCCAAATATGAATGGATACGAGCTATTAGATGAATTAAGGTCTAATAAAAAAACTCAATTTATTCCTGTAATATTATTATCAGCAAAAGCTGATGTTGAATCTAAAATAAAAGGTAATTTAATCTATTAGTTAATTAAATGATTAAATAGACTATTATTTTTTTCATGAATTTTATTTTTTTAATTTTATTCATTTTAGGTTTAAATAATGGAGCAGATGATTATTTAATAAAACCATTTTCTTCTCGAGAACTAATTACTCGTATTCGTACTAATATTAAACTCTCATTTCTTCGTCGTAAAATAATATTTGAACAATGTAAACAAGAAGAAATAAAACAATTACTACTTTCAATATCGAATATGATTCTTTCCGGATTAAGTATGAAGGAAACATTACAATACGTTGTTAAAGAAATTAATCATAAATTACCAAGTGAAAGAATATTTATTATTTCTAATGAAAAAATTGAATCTAAAAATCAAATAATTGCCTTATATGAAGACCCGAATCCTCCCATGGATATTAGTGATAATAATGAAATTAAATCACAAACATTCTATAATAATTCAAGAATTGATATTTCTTTAGATATATATTGTGATGATGTTCAAAAAAATGTATCCAAACTATCTGTAGAAATAAGATTAAATAATGATTTTTGGGGATGGATAATAGCATATAGATCTCCAAATTCTATTTGGTACGATTTTGAAATAGAATTATTAGAACAAGTATCGAATCAAATAAGCTTAGCTATTACTCATGCAGAATTATTAGAAGAGAATCTTTTAAAGAAAATTCAGATAAAGGCTGCTGATGCTGCAAATGTTGCTAAAAGTCAAATATTGGCAAATACTTCACATGGTACGCTATTTTCGTTACATATAGTACATTACTAAAATATTTATTATATATATTATATATTATAATTTTATAATTAATTTCAATTTAATTTTATAGAATTACGAACACCACTAGGAGCGATAGTGGGCCTTCTTTCTTCCTTCGAGAGTGCTAATTTAACTGTTGAACAAAGAGACATGATTAATATTTTATCACGCGCTTCTGAGACCGTGTTATCTATAGTGAATGATATTCTTGATGTAGCAAAATTAGAAGCTCATAAAATCACTTTAGATAGCAGAATATTTGATTTATATGAATTAATCGATAATATAATTGAAACATTTGAAAAAGAAGCTGGGGATAAAAAGATTGAGATAATCGTAAATTATGATATGGACGTGTTACCAAAATATGTTAAAAGCGATCCTGATAGGTTATTTAACAATTTTCTATCAAATTTAAAAAAGTAGAAAATTAATCATTTACCTTGTTTCTTATACATTATATAGGCTAAAACAAGTTTTGTCACAATTATTATCAAATTCGTACGTAAATATAATTAAAAAAAATTTTTTTGATTACATTAACTATCTATAATAATTTGGTTTAATTTTTTAGAATTAAATTTACCGAAAAAGGTGAAATCGGACTAAAACTTTCAATACAATCACAAAAAATCATTGATGAAATCAAAGAAAGTACGACTTACGCGAATCTGCTAATTGAATTATATGATACTGGCATTGGGTAAGCTAATTACGATTGTATGCTTTCTATTGTATCCTAATAAAGATTAAGACATCTAAATAATTTATAATAGTATGAACCCAGAATATATACCTGATTCTTGGAAAAGTTTTTCAAAGGGTGACATGTCAATAACTAGGAAACAAGATGGCACAGGACTTGGTCTTTCAATCTGCAAAAGTCTAGTAGAAATTAATGGAGGAGAAATTAAAGCAGAAAGCCAGTTAGGAAAAGGAAGTAAATTTTGGTTTACGTGGAATGTTGCATTATTAGATACACAATTTGATAAACTAATGAGTGATAAATTACCTGATATAAAACAAAAACGAATATTAATAATTCATCCAATTGAAGGTGCGAGAAATGCTATATTAAAATTTCTTAAAAAAGCCAAAAAAGTTGATGCATTCGATACTTTTGACGAGGGTATCAAAGCAGCAAAAGCATACAAGGAGTGGAGTGAGCAATTTGCTTATGATATAGTATTCATCAGACTTTACGAAAATAACGAAGAAGAGACCATGAAAGTAACATTAGAATTTAGAGAAATGAATGGTAATAATGATTTAGTATTAATATTTATAGTATTCCCAGGTAATGAAGGAATTGGGCTGGCAAAAAAAGTAATTAAAAATGTTGGAGGAATAACTTCCGTTATTCATACTCCAGTTACATGGAAAAAGTTAATCAATTTATGCATATGGTAAAAAACGATTCTACTGATAAAAATAACAAGAGTCTGCATATCAATTAAAACGAAAATTCAAGTATCCTAAAGCGAGTAGCGAATTATGAAATTATTTAGACTGAAGATACAAAGGTCTGATTGTCAATATATAAATATAGAACAATTACGTACTAAGAACAAAATATATTATTTGTGGTGTGCTTTGTCTTTTTATTCTTGTTAAATCTTATACATTTAATTTTCGAACTAGGTGTTTGAAAATTTTTAACAGATCTTTCCAATTACATTATAATATCTAGAGTTATTCTTTTTGTATTATACAACTAGCATTTTGTTCTATTTTAAATATATCTCATATGTGATCCTGACATAACTGTTCAAGTAGAAATAAGAATATTGATAATTGCAGAGATATACAAATTTTCCAAGATATCAAATATAGCTAATGGTAGAATTAATGAGTAACGGCATTATGGCATTCTACCATATCTAATATGGTAAATTAATACGACATAAGATCTTAATGTAGTAGTGCCGTAATTATAAGCCGTAATGTCGGTATCAGTCAAAGCTAAGCCATAGCATAACCCATGGCTAAGTTCATTCTTAAACTGCTTATGCTACTATTATGATTTGAAAATCGTAACTTCTCTGATACGGGTAAGATCAAGTATTTGTACGTATTTAGTAATAACGATAGTTAAAGCCCTTTTGCTTAAATCTGTAAGGCTGTATACATATTAGCATGAGGATAGCGTGATAGCACGAAGCTTCTTGTGTAAGTAGTAAGTTCTAAAAAGGATACTTTTCCTATTGACTGAAATGTATAAAAGCATGAGTAGAACTTTTAATAAATGAGAAACAGAATTAAGACCTCGTAACTAATAAATAAATTCACATGATAAAATTTTAAAAAACTTAATGTATATGATATATTCCCAAATTTTCAAAGATGTTGAAATGTCACGTTTTTCTATAACACCATTTTTAAAACCATTAATAACAAAGTTTATACAGTTAATAAATTTGACTTGGCCAGTCATTAGTAATTTAAAATTTGATAGATTATTCAACCTAGCTGATATAATTAAAACAAATAAATCAGGTACTCTTTGGACCCTACTAAACTATATAAATAGTGTTGAAAAAATTATAGAAGACTCACTAAAAAAAAGGTTTTACTAATTACAGCTAAAACTGGAGCTAATAAATCTACTGATTTAATACAAAATTTAACAAATAAATTTGATAATATCATTATTTGTTTTGATTTTCAGACTAATCTGAATTAACCAAATTTCATGATTTTAATTAGTTAAAAGTAACAAGCAACTATTAAATAATCTTGTAATGTGCTTGGCCTCATATAATTTTCCTTTTACATTCTTCTATATTATCTCTATTTTTTATAATTGAAAAATATTAATTATGTCAAAATATATATGAATTTAATAAAAACTTATTTTTTCTAAAAATGTAAATATATGCTGTTTTAATTAAAGACACCTCATGTTAGTTAAAGATTATGTATCTATATGGCCAAAATATATTCAGATACAAAAATATTTGGGATAATAATAAGCATAATGTGACAACTTATAGATACTTACTAGCAACTAATAAAAAATTTGAAAATAAAAATTTCATAAATTGTATTGATGAAGCATATAAAATAGATAAAGATTCATGAAAATTATAAAGGTTTTGTTATTTGTCTAAGTATAACTCTTATTGTGATAACAAATAGAGTTGAAATTTTATTAAATAAATTATCTAATCTCTGCATAGTTAATGTATATTATTTTAATCTAATATTTACTATTATTTAAATAAATATAAAAATAAAAAGAAGATATTAGTTATTTATTTTTTTTATATACAAAGTCTTAAATTACATAATATATTAGCAAAGACACTTTGTAAAAATATCAAATAACAGGTTTGGTAATTTTAGTATAGTAGTTAGATTATCAAATTATTATATAATAAATTTAAGTTTAAATTTCACTATTGATGAATTTGAATAATTTTTCAAACTTTGTAATATATTGTTAGAGGTAAACTAAGTTGGAGCCAATGTGCAAAGATTTCTGAAAACGTAACTGAAAATGTGACTGAGATCATAATTTGGATTGCAACCCCAAACTATCAATTATATAACCCAATCTTTCCCCATTGTATGCAGGAGAAGCCCCAGCAATCTGCTTATGATACTAAGCCTAGTTCTGCACAAAAGAAATATTAACTAATCTTAAAAGGAAGAAAGTCAAGGCAGAATTAATACAATGTGTAACAAGAAAAAGGTAAAATAATTCACCTTCACAAGCTCATAGCTGAACCTTGGCACTGCAAAGATAATTTTTAGGATTATACAGCTGCAATACTATGAGTAGGATCTACAGAAAAAAGAAGTTAATGAAAAAAGAGAAACATGAGTTAAAGAATAATTTAGAGAAAATTATGAAAATGAAGAAAAAAAAGAAATATTAGAAGGGTAAAAGGGAATAAGCTGCAGAATGCTTTTCTTAAATTTAGTTATAAAAAGTTCTCTCTTTGTCTGAAGTTAGAAGATAACTCTTTTCACCTCTTGACTATTATATTTAAAATCAAATAAATAAATATTAAATAAAGTCTGTTATAAATATAAAATTTATTATTATTAAATTTGTTTTTCCTGTGTAATATGTTCAATTGCTTGCCTTACTAAATTATTCTTCCTCAATAATCTATTGAAAAATGTTATGTGAGGACCTAGAAATATGAGCAACTAACTCACTATTTTTCTCTTCTTCAATATTATAGTAAACTCTGTTTTTTAAATTGATTTAAACTTAGAAGTATAACAAATATTATACAAAAAAATTTTGATAAGATATATAAGCAGAAGATTTGATAGTAGAAATCTCAGATTAGTTAAATAATATAGCTTTTTTACAAAATTATATTAGTTAAAATTTAATTCAAAAAAAAAACTTAATCTAATAAAGATAGAAAGTTTTGAGATTATTTAATAGAAGAGTAAAACAACTAGCTAAATACTAGAAAAAGATTAGATCAACTAACTAGTAAAGAACTATAGTAAACTCTAAGATTATATAAATATCTACAAGAGTCTAATCTAAGTAAATCTATAAAATGAATATAAACTACTTTAATAAGTTTGCTTTATAATTAACTAGCTCTACGATAACTTATAGTTGAGATAATACTATTAAGTATAATATTAATAGCTAATTTTTTTTTTTATCTTTTAGCAGTTATACCACAACTTTATTAAAGTACTAGAAAAGTTTCTATATTAACAATCTTTAAGTACTAAGCTAATTATATATATATAAGTGACTTGCTATATCTAACAATTCTCTCTATAAAGAGTATAAGTTTTCTTAAATCTAGCTTCAAATATTTTACTAATGCATGTTAGTAGCATATTATGACTACTTGTCATAACTATTCTTATTTAGAAGAATCTCAAAAACAAGAAAAGAAGAACAAATTATTTAGATGTTTTAATCTTTATTAAGATACAATAAAAAGCATACAATCTTAATTAGCTTACCCAATACCAGTATCATATAATTCAATTAGTAAATTCGCTTTTTGATTGTAAGTCGTACTTTCTTTGATTTCATCGATTTCATCAATGATTTTTTGTGATTGTATTAAAATTTTTAGCCCAATTTCGCCTTTCTCAAATTTAATTCTAAAAATTAAATATGATTATATGATTATTATACAGCAGAAGGGTTATGTAATCAAAAAAAATTTAATTATAATTACGTACGAATTTGATAATAAATGTGATAAAACTTGTTTTAGCCTATAAGAAACGAGGTAAGTAATAAATTCCTATTTTTTTTTTGCATTTAATAGAATATTGTTAAATCACCTATCAGGATCGCTTTTAACATATTTTGGTAACGCATCCATATCATAATTTACGATTATCTCAATCTTTTTATCCCCAGCTTCTTTTTCAAATATTTCAATTGTATTATCCATTAATTCATATAAATCAAATGTTCTGCTAGCTAGAGTAATTTTATGAGCTTCTAATTTTGCTGCATCAAGAATATCTTTCACTATAGATAACACTATCTCAGAAGAATGTGAAAGAATATCAATCATGTCTCTCTGCTCAGAAGTTAAATTAGAACTCTCGAAGGAAGAAAGAATACCCACTATCGCTCCTAGTGGTGTTCGTAATTCTATAAAATTAAAATTGAAATAAAATTAGCTACAGTATTAATATACTGTAATAAATGTTATAGTAATGTACTGTACGCAAAAACAGCATACCATGAGAAGTATTTGCTAATATTTGACTTTTAGCAAAATTTGCAGCTTCAGCAGCCTTTATCTGAATTTTCTTTACAATATTCTCTTCTAATAATTCTGCATGAGTAATTGCTAAGCTTATTTGATTCGATACTTGCTCTAATAATTCTATTTCAAAATCAAACCAAATAGAATTTGGGGGTCTATATGCTATTATCCATCCCCAAAAATCATTATTTAATCTTATTTCTACAGATAGTTTGGATACATTTTTCTTAACGTCATCACTATATATATCCGAAGAAATATTAATTCTTGAATTATTATTGAATACTTGTGGATTATTTTTATTATTATCAATAATATCTAAGAAAGGATTCGGGTCTTCATATAAGGCAATTATTTTATTCTTAGATTCAATTTTTTCATTCGAAATAATAAATATTCTTTCACTTGGTAATCTATGATGAATTTCTTTAACAATATATTGTAATGTTTCCTTCATACTTAATCCGGAAAGAATCTTATTCGATATTGAAAATAGTAATTGTTTTGTTTCTTCTTGTTTACATTGTTCAAATATTATTTTACGACGAAGAAATGAGAGTTTAATATTAGATCGAATACGAGTAATTAGTTCTCGAGCAGAAAATGGTTTTATTAAATAGTCATCTGCTCCATTATTTAAACCTAAAAATTAATAAATTAAAAAAATAAAATTAATTGAAAAAATATTTAATCATTTAATCATCTAATAGATTAAATTACCTTTTAATTTAGATTCAACGTCAGCTTTTGCTGATAATAATATTATAGGAATAAATTGAGTTTTTTTATTAGACCTTAATTCATCTAATAGTTCGTATCCATTCATATTTGGCATCATGACATCTATTGAATTTAAATTATATAAATTTAATTTTTTAATAAATAACTTAGAAATACATATTATTTAATTACTTACCGCTAAGGATTAAATCTGGTAATTTTTTAAGTTTTTTTAAAACTTTTAAAGCATCTTGGCCATCGCAAGCACGATAAATATCAAATTCTTTTAATAGATCAGTCAAATAATCACTACAAACATAGTCAATAATGAGAAGTAATTTATTAAATTTATTATTTGATCGAATGAAGAATTATTTACCGCATATCAATATTATCATCAACAAGTAGAACTTGACATTTTTTCCCGACAGGGTCATCCATACTGGTAAAGGAATTAATCATGATCTCTTTCGTTAATATTTTATCAGCTTCCCAATTATTTATTGACAATTGATCCATTACTTCCTTAGTTTCAGATGTACTATTTTTTAACCATTGAGAACTCTCTTCCAAATAAAGCTGTTTATTTGTGTATGATTCTTGACCATGAATAATTGGGTTTTCAATGTCATTAAAATGTATTTTATCTGCCGGTAGGTGTTTGCATCCTATTGGAAACCAGCATTTAAACGTCGTCCCTTTATTAACTATAGAAGTTACAGTGATATCTCCACCATGAAGCGTAATAAGTTCTTTGACGATAGCGAGGCCTATTCCAGTACCTTCATGACTACGTGAACTTTGAGATTCTACACGATAAAAACGTTGAAATATATTTGGAAGTGCGGTTTCCGGAATACCAACACCTAATTAAAAATCATTCATTCTATTTAGCGATAAGAAGAAAATAGAGCTAACATGCAGAGTATATTTATGGAAATTATGAATAGCAAAGAATATTGTCACCTGTATCTATTACTTCAAGAACAATCATCTTTTTTTCATCTCTGTAGTCAATATATAAGCGAATTTTTACATGTCCATTCCAAGTATGCTTTAGTGCATTAGAACCTTTATTCGAATAAAATATCTTAGTATAATAAACTCGCATGTTTTAACTAGTAGATAATGCGAAAAAGATATTGACATATTTTTAGAAAATACTTACAAAGATTAAATACAATGGTTTCAAACATATCATGATCTAAATAAACATTATCACTAACGGCTTGATTAAATTCTTCAGGAATATCTATAATATAACCCAACCCTAATGTTTTGGCCATCTTTTCAAAATCTGAAACTAATTCTCGAGTAAATTCAGCTATATTAGTTTCACGATAACGCACATTTGATTGATCGGATTCTATATTTGAAAACTATATAAGAGAAGTTAATAAAAGTTCTGAGAACCAATTAGGCCACTTCCTTAAATCTTCGGTTAACATCACTTTTTAGAACTTTTGCAACTAATATATTACGTATGACTAATAATTTTTTAAATAGCATATTAAAATTCTGGATTATCTGGTATTTGATAAAAAAAAACTGTTTTTATATAATAACTCGGTTATAGTTAGTGATGGGCAAATCGCAGTTTTCCCAAATATCCCGTGGGATGCGGCTTACGCGCGTGATGCGCGGGATAGAGATTACCTTGTGGGTTTCTTAAAATTTTGTTAATGCGGGCCAACTGGCCTGAATTAGGAAACATATTAGAAATCACGCACTTGCCCATCACTAGTTATAGTATAATAATAATTCACCGAAAATAAATCTGTAGCCAACACTAGCTATAAATTTGACTAACTCTAACCTTAATTCTGGCCTAAAATTGTTGTCGGGGAAAAGATTGTCGGCGAAATTGAGTTTCTTAAGCTAATTAATTGGTTAACATCAATATTTTGGGATCCTGTCAACGAAGTGACAGGATCATTATTGGCAAGATCAGGTAGCTTTATTGCAGACCACGTGTGCATTGTTTGAATAATATGTTCTCTTATGAATTAAGCTAAAAGGGCAAGTAGGCGGTATACATATAATTTTTTATGAGGCGGAGGTGAATGGTTTATGCTGTTTTTAAGATATTTAAGGATTTTAAAGTGAATGTGGAGGGTTACCTTCTTTCGCAATGCTATCGCAGCCGCAGAGCCTTTTTTCTTTTTTTTAAAAAAAAACACGGAAACAACGTAACTATCTATAATTCGAAGTCATTAGAAATGGGGAATGATTGCAAGGACCTTATATATATAGGTTCCACGACTGTAGAGGCAATACAAAGACCTGTTAAATTTCTAAGTTGCATTTCAGACAACAGATTAGGCGCCGTTACATCTATGGGACTCTCCACAGCAAAAGGGGGATGGAACAAAAAAAAATTTATTTGTGGAATTAAATCAATTAGAATATAATTAACATAAAAATAAAAAATTTAAATTTTTTGTCTCATCCCTCCTTTTGCTGTGGGGTCCCATATCCCTTTTAGCTATTGCCTGTTTCGGTTATAGCTAGTGATGGGCATGCGCAGGATCACGCGCGTAAAATGCGCGTGGTTTTTTGGATCCCGCGCGGGATTTTTAATATAATCCTCAATTCAGGCTAGCCGGCCCGCATTAACATAATTTTAAGAAACCCACAATGTAATCCTATCCCGCGCGGGATATTTTGGAAAACCGTGATTTGCCCATCACTAGTTATAGCTCGGGATAGCGAACCCCCTTCCCATATGTTTTTTCATATATAGCTGTTAATAAAGTCTCTGATCGAGTAATAATAATAAATATTTTGGGCTTGTATTAAGGAGGGAATTTTAAGTGAACACTTTACTAAGCCAAGTGTATGGCCAATTTAATTAGATTATGTATTGGAAGTCGAATGATTGGGGATGTTGTTAACCGAAGTTTTAATTTCAAAAGGCTTTATCTGAATTGTTATAAAATATTATTTTATGGCTAACTTACTTGTAATAATATGTTAATTAGTTTAAGCAATCTATGAGTATTACGTCGTATAATTTGAAGAAGAGACATTATTGGCGCTTCTTTTGGACATATATTAATTACTTCGTCAAGTGGTGAAAGCATTAACGTTAATTGCGCTAACATTAAAGCAAAGTTTAGTATATTTGTAAAATGCATTTTAAAAGAGGCTTTTATAAAATATTAATACTTTTAAATTCGTGACTGATGCCTTGAAAAAACATATCCTTTTGGTAGTTTAAATCAGCTAATATTTTAGATCTCTTCTTTTCTTCTTCGATTGAATTTCCGTAGTGCAAATATGTACCCAATTTATTTGTGACGAGCTAAAAAATTATAAATTATTTTTTATAACAAAATTAATAACAAGAACTTAATAAGAATATTATTATGAAATGTTTTTCATACTTGCAAAAATTCCATATAATTTTCATCAGGTGCATGACGCTGATTAAGACCACAAATTAATATAACAGGTAAAATTTGCCCACCACTAAGTGGAACTTTTGTCAATAAGAGCACAGCTTGAGGCTCGTCCTTTAAAAATACTTTTATATTCTTTCCTTCTTTTATTACAAGTGATATTGGCCAAGAATCACATTTTAAGAACGAATAAGTTGCAGTCCCTCGTTTTAGTTCTATATATGTATCGTAGTTCTGATTTGCATCTTTGGTGGTCAAGTCAATTATTTCAGGAGTTTCTGGAAAACAGTCAGGAAAGAGCCTTCCTTCTTTACCAACTTCATCAAAGGTAGTAGCGATCAGGCGGGCAATTTGAGATTTAGAACCAGTATTTAATTTATGTTCAATGAAATAAATTAATGCATAAGGAATATCTTTGTTGTTATCACTTAGTACATTCATCATAATATTGCAAGCATTTTCTAAGGATTTAATCTCTTAAAGAGATATTATGGCAATATAAAATATTTTAACAGATAAAACTCATAAATAATAATTATATTATATTTACAATATAAAACTAACCAGAAATTCGACGTCCAAATTCGTCAATAGTTTTTAACCTTCGAGTATTCAAAACATTTTGAGTAATTTCTTGATAGATTTTCAAAATACCACAGATTGTGCCATCTGGTTTAAAAATCGGACTAAATGAGCAGTTAATGTATACATCTTCTAAATATCCATCACGTAACGATTCAATGAGTTGATCATTTTTAATCAAGCCTTTGCCTGTTCTTCTTATACTATATATATTGATTACATTCAAGGTAAATTTGGGTATTATAATAATATTTTCTTTAAAACTATTACATATTAAACTTATACTTTTCAAAGATGGAATCAAACATTCTATCCGGTTTTCCCATTGCTATTTAATATTAATTAGAAAATGGAAATGTTAATTATAAGCATATAGAATGAAATTACTGTATGTAATTACCGTGTGGATGTTTTATCTTTATAATTGGTATAGATGCTTTATAAGAAAGCAGGATAAGTAATTAAATAGATTAAGCAAGTAAATTTTAAATTGTTTACCATTATTATACAAGTAGAGCCAGTCTGGACCGAGATAAAGACTCATAGGAATTGCAGATTGAAGACATAAATTCTAACAATATTTTAAAAAAATTTTCGTATTATTATTATTTATTTATTTATTTTTTTTTTTAAAAAAAAAAGAATATTTAAATTACTAAAGCATTTTTGACTGCGGGTTCCCATGATTCTATAGGGCCAAGTGAAGTCTTTGACCAATCATAATTGTAGATTATGTTTGATACATCATTCTTGGAATCATCATTATAAGGTAGTGACATTTAAGTCGAAAAAGAATGACAAAGCTATCAAGAGAACAACAATTTAATAAATAATAATGATCAAGAGATATACTCTCTAAAACTAATGTACATACGTATGCTAATTATTGGAGAAAGGATTTGAAAATTTTTAATATAGTTATTTTTCGATGAAAGAAGTAAATTTTAATCTAATATTAGGCTTTATATAAAAATTTTACCGGGAAAATCTTGATTTCAGATTTTTCACTTTGTGCCGTATTAAATATCTTATTGTTATTCAATTTCAATACTTTATCATTTAAAATAAGCTGTATTCTATAATCTGCTGCCAATTTAATACAAAATATACGAGGTTACTCGATAAATATAACACAAATAATTTATTCAAGAAAACTTTTAACTGTTTTTATATCAGGCACCCGATTTGTCACGCAGATCACGGGGGTAAATTTTTTACTATGAAACTAGGCACTTGAAATATTAAGGGAGTTATAACGATAAATATAGTTAAATCCCTCTAAATGTACAGTGTAAAAGGCAAATCTGGTAACCCCGAAAGCACTCATAATCCGAGGTTACACTGACCGAAATTCTTGTTAATCTTGGGGCTTCGCAAACTTACTTCGCCTCTCCGTCTCTGAAATCGCCCAGATCCCTAGAATCCCAACTATCCTGGCCGAGATCCTTAGGATCCTTAAGATCCACCAAATCTCAGAGATCCTAACCCGGATCTCCAGGATCCCCAGAATCTCTCGGATTTCTGTTTTTCCTATTTTCTTTATTATCTCTGTTATCCTGTATTAATAAAAATTATGTATATAAGTGACCCAAATTTTCTTCAATAAAAATAACTTTCAGAAGTTCAACTTTGGAAAGTCAAACTTTCGGAGTTCAAAAATAACAACTTACTAAGTTGGAATAAATAAATTCTAATAAAGTTCGAACTGTCAAGAACCAATACTTCGAAATTCGAGTAGAAGTTTGGTGTCATAAATTTGTCATCGTTATTGTTAAAACCCCGTGTTAATTAGAATTGATCAGTTTAAGGAAATCAATAATAGATCACCCCTAAATAGTTCTATTGATAAACCCTTTGATTTAACAATTTCCATTGTTAACATCAATAACCAATCGCAAAGAGGACCAAATCACGTGCCGTATAATCTATCTCGAAAGTATAAAGAACTCGAAAGACCATAACCGAAACTCCTGGAATAAAAGCCCAAGAACCCAAGGACACCTACCTAAAGAAATCCTCTCTGCAACCTTACAACCCGGACCAAATCCTCCACGCCCTCTTTCAGCCTTCCAACGTAAGGTCGATTGTTGGATTTGTAGTGTTTGTTTGTTGATTTGTTAGACTACGAACCTTGGTGTGACCTAGCCTCCGGTCTAGTTCCGTCCCAGAACCGGTTCACACCTTCTCACCGGCCTGGTCACATTTCCCGGTTCACAGTATATATTTTTAGTAAATTGTCACTTGGTGTGATGTCGGCTAAATGAGCTGTCAGGCCTACAGAATAATTGATTGTGAGGATTATTGGTGTGATGAATCAATTAGTAAATCCTTATTTGTCACATATAATGATTCATAACTCCCATGTGGCAAATGGCTTTTAAATCATAAAGCATTATCGTTATACACTTTTATATACTAACTTATCATGCGTACATCTGAGCATAATAAAATCAAACCAAATTTTTTATCGTTCGTCATAATTTGTAATACCGAACTGTACCACTTTATTGTATACTCCTACGTACGTACGTTCAGTACGTATGTAGGTACGTACGTACAGTACGTACGTAGGTATGTACGTACTTACCTTACCTGTTACGCACGTAAGTACGTACTTACCTGTTACGCACATAAGTACATACGTACGTATTACGGTATCGGGATGAGCTTACGTACGTACGAGCTTATGTTAATATCAGATTTCTATGCATTTCTTTAAAAGTCTAATGCAAATTATCACTCAGGTAAAATATAAATACAGATAGAATCTTTATTCATTCCAATAACGAGAATTACAATATGTCTTCCTTAAACTCACTTCCGGATTTCGAAAAATTTATTGAAATATCTCCAAATTTCTATCGTGCAACATTTGGCCTAACTTTTTGTTTTACAAAATACCCTGTTGCAATATTCTTAGTTCATATTCATCCTTCAAATGACTGGGTTCTTATTGACGCTGCTGATTCAGACAACGTCTCGAAAGTTTTACAAGCACTTTCCAACCATTTCTCCTCGTTTCCGAATCATAAAATTAAATACATTGCATTAACTCATGGTCATCATGATCACACTTCTGCAATTCCAGCTTTATTGGAAAAATATAACGATGCAATGATTGTTACGGGAGAATTGGAAGTACCATTTCTTGTTGGTGAAAATCAATATAAACGCCAACAAAGTGATAATATTTGGTTTCAAGCATTTAAATTTCTTGCGAAAGATGATAGTATCATTATAAGCAGAGAAAAGATAATTGCTATTCAGCAAGGAAAAGAAGATGAATTTGAATTCTCTAAAATTTTAAAACCAATTTTTACTGTTGGACATACAGCTGGTAAATAACCTTTATTATCATTATTTTATTATTATTATTATTGACATATAACGTTTCTATTGAATTATAATATCGTAGGATCTCTTTCATATCAGCACGTACCAACAAAATCAATTATTGTTGGTGACATGATATTTAATGTTTCACCTAGATTTTTTTTGATGGCAATCTCTTCAGCTAGTTTAGTCGATAATTATAAATCTATAGAAAAAATATCGCAAATGAAAGATATAGATTATATATATCCTGGTCATAATATGGAAACTAAAGGTATTAATGTCGAAGACTTGAAGGCATTTTTGAAGTAAAATAAGTTAGTTTTTATACATGTATTCATTTAAGCAAATTCTTAAATTTATGATATTATTTATTTTTTATAATATTTACAGTATATAACTTGTATATCTATGATTTGGAACATCGGAGAATTGAATATTTAAGCTAATAATAAATTATGTTTTTTTAAATATTTAGAATGCATTATTCTTTTATGCTCAGTACTTATTTCCTCAAGCATCTTAGAAATTTATTCATTCTTTATTGTTTTTGAGCTTGTTAACTCGTGATTCACGAATTGGCCTCGAATGATTTAGACTAGTTAATTTGTCCTAGTTTATTCTAGTCACAAACTTTAATGTATTAATGATTTATGTTCTAGTAGATTACATTTTAGTTTATAGTTTTTTTCAAATTCGGTATTTTTGTACTGTTTCTTTTGTATAGTAACATGGATTTACTAATTATTTTCTAGTAGAGTAATACTCTTATTTTATATTCGATTTGTCTGTAAAAACTGTCTGTGAAGTTATTGTCAGTGAAATTATATAGAACCTAAGTAAATTACTGATACCAAGATCGCGGAGAATTATTTTTACTTTTACTAACTCGAGTAATTAGATAATACCTAAGTATAGATTCTCAACGGCCCCAATCTCTAATAAAATCCCTGTGGTTCTGCCGCGATTATATGCTAGTCTTTTATAATCCATCAAATTGAGATCCGAAGATTTACCTTTAAAAATAAGCTAATAATGTTGAAATTATTCGCCAAAATCTCAAAATTCATGCCATATTATGTTCTCTACTATTGATTAACTTACTTTCTTACGTCGATACTGGAAAAAAAAGTTCTGACTAATAAAATAAATAAAATATATTGATAACCCAAGATACAAAAAAAAAAAATGAATATGATAGCAATCCAGTATACGATAATAGAAGTCTTTAGAAATTTTTTTTAGAAAAGAGATTTTACCAAATTAGGAAATCATATTCTAGAATAATCAATGATCAATTTCTTTGATTTGATTGGCCATTGTATTCATTTTATTCCTTATGTTGTAAAAAAATTTTTTTATTAGAAATTAACCATTAAAACACTTGCAAATAGTAGTTAGAAATGTAAAGTTTTAATAATTCCGGATGTTCTATAGAATAGGTGGGCAAACTCTCCGCTGAATATATTAAAAAATTAATGATTACTAATCATTAACGAAGTTTATTTTTTATATTGTTCACCTATTTTATAAAACATTTATAATTCTAAATAATTCTTCAAGATCCACTTTTCTTGTAAAAGTAGATTAGATCTAAAAACTTTAAACTTCTATTATTTGTAATTCAAAGTTGATTTAACTTCTACAATTTTTTTTAGATATACAATCTATATAATATTTAATTTAGACATAATAATTAAATAAACTGAATTTGTGTTTTTAAGTAAACTTGTAGAAGCGATTAAGAAGAATTAAAACCTTAATTTCAAGTTATTTGGTTAAGAACTCATGAAGTTATCTCTTAATCTGTAAACTGTAACAGACAAATTTGTCTGCTTAATAATTCAAATATAGTATTATAGTTTTTCTAAAACAAGACAAGATTGAGGTTTAGATACTACAATAATTTTATTCTTTTGTTTGTTTATTTTAGTTTATATTACCTTATATCACACTAATTAAGTAATTAGCTGTAGTTGATTAAAACTTAGTTTTCAGAATTACTTTATCAAACTGAAATCTAAAAAGTAAGATGCAATAATTATGAAGCTTAAGTTTTACTTATCTTTTTGAGTAGGAAAACAAAATATCTATATTGAAATTTAAGCTTTATTTACTCTTTTAGGTAGAAAGTAAAGCAATTGAAAAACTGAAGCTTCATAAACTAATTAATTGAAAATAGTGTTTTATGAATAATAAAAATAAATTTTCAAGTTATAATAAATTATAGTTTAGAAATATATATATAAGGTTTTCTATTTTTTATTAATAAAGTTTTTTCAGACTTTAATATTTCAAATATAAAAAGAACTAAGCTCAGATCTCCTAATAATAATTTATTTTTCTTTAATTTCTAACTAATATTAATATTTGAGTTCTATTTAATAAATTAAATACTATTATAACTAATTTAAATAAATAGCTAGAGCTAAATTATATATATATATATATATTAGAATTATAATTTTAATTATTAGAATTTTTATAATTCATTTATAAAAATTTAGATTTGTATTAAAAATAATTTTTTTTAGATTTGAAACATATAAATTTTAAAAAATTCTATACTAAAAACTTTATAGAAAAATTTTTAAAACAAAAATTAAAATCTTATTACTCTGAAGTTTTTTAATAAATTTAAAAAATTTTTTAATAAAGTTAATAAA
This sequence comes from Scutellospora calospora, assembly GCA_910592325.1. Lineage (NCBI taxonomy): Eukaryota > Fungi > Glomeromycota > Glomeromycetes > Diversisporales > Gigasporaceae > Scutellospora > Scutellospora calospora. The sequence goes on along the minus strand of CAJVPM010000182.1, from coordinate 4,199 downwards.
ACAGATATTTAAAACTATTTTTTAATTAGTTGATATATTGTTAAAGTCAATATTTAGAATTTTTATCTGATTAAAAAAATATTAAAAAAGTTAGTAAGCAAATTTATTTATTCTACAATTAAAGAATAATTAATTTTCTTATAAAAATATATATAAAATTTTTTTAAATATAAATATATTTATTATATTATTTTTAGTATAATAGTTAAAGAAAATTGTTTTTATATATCGAAATAAACTTGTAGAAAAGATCAAGAAAGATTAAAAATTTAATTTTCAAGTTATTTAAACAAGAAATTGTAGAGTTATAGTTGATTTTTTTTGCAAAAATATAGACAAAATTTTTTCTAAATATAAATATAACCATTATAACATTTTGAACATAATAATCAAAGAAAACTGCTTTATTCTTCTAAATAAACTTATAAAAAAAATTAAGAAGGGTTATATATGATCTCAATTTTTTAATCATTTGGTCAAGAACTTATAGTGAAAAAAAAGAAGATTTAGGCTTTTATCTCTTTTGGAATAATAAGAACTTTGGATTGGCTAAAACGATCTTTCTTTAATTAAATTTTACTCTATGACGTATTATAGTAGCTTATATTATTTGTTGGAATATTAAATATAATTGATCCGTTAAACTATTTTTTTTTACTGATTAAAAATTTCCTATTCTGAATAATTGATTAAAGCGCTTGAGCTAACCGATTTATAAGTTATACAAATATGACATAATTAACTGCAATATTCTTGGTCTATATATGAAATAACGAATTCATGCATATATATGCAAGGTTAGCATTTGCATACGGGCATTATTTTATAACATATAGGAATAGTAAATAGGATTAAGAAGGAAAGGATAAAATTTCATCGTCGAAGAACGAATTTCTAATATCACCTTTTCGTCATTTTTTTTAAACCATTCACGTAATCATAGTTATGGCTAGTGATGGGCATGCGCAGGATCCGCGCGGGATCACGTGCAAATCACGCGAGCAAAATGAGCGAGATTTTTTGGATCCTGCACAAGATTTTTAATATGTTCCCTAATTCAGGCCAGCCGGCCCGTATTAACAAAATTTTAAGAAATCCACAAGGTAATCTCTATCACGCTCATCACGCGCTTAAACCGCATCCCGCGCGGGATATTTGGGAAAACTGCGATTTGCCCATTACTAGTTATGGCGCTTTGCAATAAAGTATTACACTGAAATTTTTGAGATGATAGTAGTTGGAAATTTCGGAGTTTTAGATTTTATATCAATTATATATTTCAATAAACAATTGTATATATTGTTTAAAATCTTTAAAATTATCGGAGAATCAAAAAAATCTGCTAATTTTTTGTAATTTCACATGACATCGTGATCCGCAGATGTCACACTTTATTGAAAAGCGCCATAATGTTAGCTCCGTCACTTCATTTATGGAAATCGATTTAGAACTGTATGTATATTTGAGTGTTGCCAATTGAAAACCAGGAATTCTAAAAATATATCATTATGGCTTGAGTAAGCGAATATTTTATAATAATCATTTGCAGGTTTTTAACTTGGCGTTATCATTTTTTGATAAAGAAATTTTTTTTTAGCGAATTCTTTGTACAAACTAAATTTGTTTAAAAAAATTCATTTATTATTCACTCTTAAAAGGTAAATAATAAGAAGTTATTACTTTTTTCTAAAATAATGACGTGTATTCACATATTGCATTACATATCCACTTAGCTCGCATTACCCTACCTCAGCATGTGAAGTTCATGCATATACCTGTTATTTTAACGTAATCAATCATCTAACAAAATAAATTGTATAAGAATAGAATTCATTATCCAAATCATTACCAAGATTCTTATTTATTGATAGAATAAATGCAATATTAAGTGTTCAGCAGGAAAAAAGACCAACAAAATAATTTCAGTTTTAGCGTATCTGCAGTAAGTATAATAAAGATTCTAATTTTCTTAGTATTTTAGTGTTTAAAGAAATATTACATGATTTGGTTGACACGATATAATCAATCAATAATTTATTGGTTCCTTTGATGAATATTTCAAGAATTAATGCTTAAAAAAGTAAATAATTAAATATGCAAAACTAAATGTTGTTTTCCATAAAAAGAAATTGATGTTTGCGGACAATTAGCTACGTACACAGATTCATACGTAGTCTTATGTATGAAATATTAAAATTTTCCCGATTTGGTTTACAATCCTAATGTTACACAAACGAATGAAATTAAATTATCTGCAGCGGCCTCTAGATGAATTCTAAGCATCCAAACAAACACGTAAGTATTAATATGCGTCATTAGAAAATACTTTTTTTGGCGCATTTACCTAATGATTTCTTTCATTTACTCATTGTTCTCTTTATTCACGAATATTTTCATGAATAATTATCTTTGTAAACACATTACGAGTACTTGTGCTTACTGAGTTTGCTTTAATTCTTTTCCGTTAAAAGTTTTTCTTGATGCTATACCACGAGAAATATAAAAAGGCCCACAGCTGGGAGCTTCTTCCAAATCATTCTCATTCCAAAACATTCTCATTTCGCATTCGCATTTTAAAATCATTCACATTCACATTTTTAATCTTTATTAAAACTATTCAAGTAAAAAATTAATAAACAATTATAACAATTCCAACTATGACTTCTTTTACTAAAATCTTCGTCACATTAATTGCCATTATTTCCTTTTTATCTTACTTTGCCGTCAGTTTGCATATTCCTGTATCCGAAACATCAGAAAGCCTCGATGGTAAAACTCTTCTTAGAGGTTTCTGTGAAAAGTTATCGGAAGGAAAGATTGAGTGCATTTGCTCTGATATACAAAAAGTTTTAAACGAAGACACCTGTGACGCGACTGTATCTGCATCTCTCACAACTATCTTAGGTATTATCCGTAAATCCCAATGCACTAAAGAAGGATCAGAATTGGTAAGCAATATAATATTATTATTTCATATTATTTAATTATATAATACAATATTAACCTTTTTATTATAGCCTATTGAGACTTGTGATGAAGCTGATCAACTTAAAGAAGTATGCGCTACATGTGATTCTGTCTCTCAAACTTCCAGACTCGCCAAAGGAACAATTAACGGAAAAAAACATGACGAAGTTAAATTTGCCAATGGAAAAATTGATGAAGAAACCGCCAAAAAGAACGGCAAGAAAGAAAGTTATTATTAAATAATATCTAATATATAATTAATATTTAGACATAAATATTATTTTATACTTTATTAATTATAATAGTATTTCTAAATTATTTAACTTTTAGTAAATTATTTCTTTTTATATAGTTCATAATTGTTGATTCTTAGAAATTTGTCTTAGTAGATCTTTTTTATCAGTAATAGAATTTTCTTTTGTTTTAAATAAAAGATATCTCGGACGTTAACTCTAATACTGTTTTCTAATTTTGATTCTCTAAATGACGATACCTTTATCAGTTATTGGTACATTTATTCAATTAAATAACATACCGATACTATAATTTAATTATGGCGCTTTTGCAATAAAGTGTGACATCTGCAGATCACGATGTCATGTGAAATTACAAAAAATTAGCAGATTTTTTGATTCTCGGATAATTTTAAAGATTTTAAACAATATATACAATTGTTTATTGAAATATATAATTGATATAAAATCTAAATTTCCGAAAATTTTTAACTACCATCATCACAAAAATCTCTGTGTCACTTTATCAGGGCACAAATCCTATTGTCACACTCAGAATACGGCGAGTCAGTCGCTCGAATGGTGTGATCTTCGTGTCACGTAACTCAACAACCTATCGAGAGAGGCGTTTGGATTTGTCGAGTGGAGTTCTAAGACTTTGGTTATTGTTCCGGACCTAAGTCACGTGGCAGGCCTATTTCCGTTATGGAGTTTCTTAAACTTCCCTTAATCAACTTCAGTTGACTTATCCTCTACCTTTAGGATAATCAAGTACGAGATTAAGCGGCAAGTTATTCCTTACTCAAGAATACAACGATTACTCTATCACAATGAGTAATTTGGGCAGCGTAACGTTATCACGGGACAAGTTTATACAATTTAGCGAGTACGAAGATCCTTACACTTAGTAAAAGATCGGGTGAGTGGTTTTAGCGATTTATTATTTTGGGGAATTTATGTGTTAGGAACGAGAACTTATTTTTGGTCAAGAGCTCGATA
>CAJVPM010000181.1:0-21697 GCA_910592325.1 Scutellospora calospora | reverse complement strand
CTTCTAGGACTTTGATAGCTACTACTTTTGCCTTTACATTTTTTCTTCCTTTATATTTATCTTTACTAGATGCTCATATGCTTTCTTCGAGTGATATATTTATTGCATCTTCTATTACTTCTTTTCCTTTTTCTATTTTTTTTTTGCATAGATATTCTGTTTTATCTTCGTTTATTTTGTTCTCTATTTCTATTATATCTCTGTTTGTTTCTTTCTCGCTTGTTATATTTATTTGTTCATTTTGTCTAATCTCGAATTCTTCTATTCTTTCTACATCTTTTTGGCTATCTAACTTATCTGCTATCTGCATCTCTTCTTCTTTTGTTTCTATTTTTGCTTTATCTATAGTTTTGGTAATTTCTATCTGCATATTTTCTTCTTTCGACAAAATGATTTCCTTACTTTCATTTTTCCTTTTATTAGTTGCAATACTTATATTTTCTTGTTCGATTACTTTTTTGATATTTTCTATTCCTTTATGCATTGCTGCTCTTTCTAATACACTTCTCCACTCTCTAGCTGCTATAACTATTTCGCTTTCTACATCTAAAATTTTAGCTATCATTTTATCGACATAGCTTTCAAATCCTTTTACTGAATTACTACTCCTATCAAAGATTTCCCTTCCATATTCTTTAGTTATTTCTTTCACTATTCTTATTGAGCTATCTTTGTTCTACATCTTCTAAGTTTAGCTTTTGTCGTAGTGACTTTGTCTTTTTCTGCAAATTCTCTATGAAATTTCCTATTTGCCTATGAAATTTCCAGTTTTGGTCTTGTATAGTTCTATTCTATTTTTGGTCACATGTCACATGCTATTAGTAATAGTCACACATTTGTTTGTTTACTTATCTGTTTGCATGTTGTGTTATACAGATTGATCTGCAATTCAGGGTAACAACAATTTCCAATTTTTCTAAAAAATTTTTCTGAATTTCTTTTAAAATTCTTTTATTCTTCTATTATTCTTTGAAAAGTTATTATTTTCCTTTCTTCTTCTTGTATTATCTGAAACTTTTTGTCTTCTTTCTTTTTAATTAGTAGCTTTATTGTTGTTTCTTAGTCTTGTTTTTAACTTTTTCCTGCTTTTTGTTTTGCTTCAGAAATAGTCAAATAATTTGCAGGAAGAGTTTTTTTGATTTTAAGTTGTTCTGTTCTCCACATATAAGCTTTAGAAATATATTTTTTAATAGTTTTTATACATGATATTTGGTATTGCAGTTTAAACTTATTTAGAAGCTTACAAAATGATAGATTTCTTAATATATTTAAAGGTTAAATATCATATACAATAAACTTAACTACAAGTTTTGTTAATTCACATTGTTGTGTAGATAAAAAAAAAATAAGTCAGAGTCTGCTGAATCAACAGAATAGTTAATTATTGCTATTGGCTTAAAAAAAAAAAATAAGCAAAGTAATTTATTCAAAATTAATTAAAAAATATATATTAATTTTACTTCTTCATTATCATCAAGATATCTATTATAGTTTTTTAAAGTTATGCAATACTTCTCACATAAATATTTTACTAAATTTTCTGTACTGCTTTCCAATTTAATATATGGATATAGTTCTGCGTTAATTTTATCTAATTTATCTAATTTCTGAATGCAAATCTTGCAATATGTGATTGTACAATCAGTTTGATCATCTTTATAAAAAAATTGTATAAAAGTAGCATTTGCTCTTGAGTTTGATAAGTTACTAGATGCTATGGATGATGTCAATTAGGCTCTTGTTTTATTAGAAATCTTTCTTTTTTTTCTAGGATAATTTATTTTTTATTTATTTTTTAAAATGTATATTAAATTTTTTTGAATAAAACTTTAGAACGAATTTTTTAATAAAATAAAAACTGAAAATATTAATTATTTATAAAAAATTTTTATTATTTAAACAATATACATCTTTTAAAAAAATTATTTAATGAAGAATTTATAACTATACTCCTCTAAATGCAAACTCCTTAGTAACATACTTAAAAGATCTAATTGTATTAACTAATTATTTTACAAGAAATTCAATATATAGTCATACTCCTCTTAGTACAACCTACTAATTTTTTTAGAAAGTTTGATTATATAAATTATTTAATTTTTTAATATATTTATCTATACTAATTATTTAACAAGAAAGTTATACTTTTTTTAAATATGCTTTAACTATTTAACTTACTATCTTCTTCACATTGCACTTAGGAGTTTTTGACTATTCAAACTAATTATATAACAAGTCATACTTCTTTTTTTTTAAGTACATGTTTTAGATATCTTTTTTTTAGCTCCTCGTATCATGCTTAGAAAGACCTAATCTTGCAACTAATTATTTGAAAAGAATATCATACTCCTCTTGAGTCCCTATGTATATATTTTGAGCTCTTTTTAGTTAGAATTGTGTTTAAGAGGTCTGGTTGTAACTGTATTAACAACCTTTAATAGAAAATATTGATATTGACATAAATCAATTTTTAACCAGTAAATTTTTAATTCCATTGAGTATAAAATAAAAAATCACAATGCTTTAATAAAAATACATTTAAATAAAGAGTAGCATCACTTGAGGTATATTAAGAAAAAAATTAAAAATCAAATTACGCACTGTTCCTGATAGGATCCAAGAAAACTACAATACTATTGAAGTATAAAACTATTACACAAAAATTTGAAGACAATAAAAACTGCTCATTCCAATTAAAAGATTAATATTCGAGAAACAATGATGGATATAACAGAATAAAATTTATCCTTATTTATTGGTGGCGTTGATCTTAATTGAATAACAAATAATAATGTTAATAATGATCTAAACTCTGATCACTTATCTATCTAATAAATATTTGACTATTTAACTAATCAGTTAAACTATTCTACTGATCTAAATAATTTACTGGTTAAATTATCCTACTAATTATCATATTCATAATTTCTCAGTATAGTTTGCTAAGGATACTGTGAGACATGAAAGTTACTCCGGAGACATATGAGGGTCAGAGGCTAATGTGCTGCAGTATCTGCATACGGTGTTGAGGGCAGAATAGGAGTTCAGGGTCTGAGAGTAGGTCAGGACAATCGTCTCACACTAATTTCTCTACAACCTACGTACTACTAAACTAATTATATCCCAAATAGTGGAAGGCAAAAAGAGGGCGTAGAGGATTTGGTCTGGGTTTACAAGGGTTAAGGTCAGTTTGTATATAATCAGGAAGAGGGGGTAATCATAGATTAACAAATGTGATATTGAGGTTACTATAGGAAAGGATTTTATTTCTCAAATCTGAGATTGTTTTATTGAACTTGCAGTGAGCTGAGTTGAGTTTAAGAGGATGAGGTATCACTTTTATACTTTCTGTGATACTAGTAGGTACATTTGGGACATAATCAATATATGTCTGATATGTCAGATATAACATATATGCCATATGTGCCAGATATAACATATTTGCCATAAATTCTACATATGTCATATCATGAACATTAGCTAATCTAATTAAAGTAAATGATGATCTTTTACAGGTTTCGAGATAAGACTATTATACATATCTAAGATATACTACATATAAAAAGACTAAACAAGATTCTAAAACTAAAAATAGGACATCATACTATATCAAAGCATAGTATTTCCAGAGGTTCAAATTAGACTTTTACAATTCTCTCCTCATTAATTTATACATTCTACATATATAAATTCTTAGGTTCTTGAGATTCATATTTTACTTCTTCTATTGTAGGTTTCAAACTCAGATGGGATACACTTTGACATTACTCTGGGGTTTCTTTCAAGACTTATTCAGCAGTTAATGTAGATATTTCCTTCCTTATTTTTGTTCAAATCTCTTTATCTTAGTTCAATTTCTACTACACTAAAAGACATCATATGAACAATCTTACAGCTTAAGAATCTTATATTTGTATTATAATTTTTAGTATCTTCTATGTTTAGTAATAAGATTCTTTCTTATCATGAGGATAAGATATGACCTAGTGCAGTATAATATAATGCCAATTTTCTTTTATGAGTTCAATCTAATCAAATTTTTTTTTTTTTTTTTTTTTTTTTTTTTACTTTGAAATTTTGCTAATTTAAATTTTTAATTTACTTTCTCTAGGGAGTTAATGCTAGGACACTGACAACCTAGACTGGATTTTGTTTACTATCGAATTTAGGGTTAAGTTAGTTCATTTTTAGGTTATAAATTTGTTAAATATTCTAGGTTAAGAATTAGTAGGCATATTTAGTACTAACAATCTTCTCTTCTATTTTAGAGTCGATTCTGAATTCTTTTATTAATTTACAGCAGATAACTTCTTGTTAGACTTCCTTGATAATTCATTCTTGCAATACTAACAAGTTACAGAGTATATTAGCTACTAAGTTGTAACTATAGCATTAGATTACATATAAGGCACTACAGAAATTTAACTTCTTTAAGGTATAGTGGTCTCTGATAGTTGAGTAGTTGTATATGTGGAATGTTTCACTATATTGTCTAGTTGTTTCATAGTAGTTTAATTTTTGCTATTGATTTCTGCTCAGTTTCATATATTCCAACACCTTAATTGGAATAGCAGAAACTTTATTCTCTTGCCAATTTTTACCTTCTAAAATCTTAGCAATAGACAAATATTTTTGTTAGTCCTTTAGCTTCTTAATATCTTTAGAAATATCTTTGCCAATTTCTATCTTATTTTTTGTGAGTTGAGCCTTACTTAGGTAGTATTGAATCTCATAGATTGGTTCTGAGTATTGCAAATCTCATAGTCACTACTAAATTTTAAGAGCAGAATAGAAGTCTGGGGTCCGAGAGTTGGTCAGGACAATGGTCTCATACTAATCTCTCTACAACCTACTACTAAACTAACTATAATCCCAATAGTAGAAAGCAGAAAGAGGACTGGAGAATTTGGTTCATGTTTACTAGAGTTAAGATTAGTTTGTATATAATTAGAGGGGAGTAATCATGAATTAACGAATATGATATTAGGGTTACTATAGGAAGAGATTTTATTTCTCAAATCTGAGATTGTTTTATTGAACTCATAGTAAGCTGAGTTGAGTTTAAGAAGATAAAATCACTTTTATACTTTCTGCGATACTAGTAAGTACATTTGGGATATAATCAATATGTGTCCAATATGTCAAATATGACATATATACCATATGTGTCAGATATGACATATCTGCTATAAATTTTATATATGTCACATCATGAATATTAGCTAATCTAATTAAGGTAAATGATGATCTTTTACAGGTTTCGAGATAAGACTATTATATATGTCTAAGATATATTACATATAAAAAGACTAAACAAGATTCTAAAACTAAAAATAGGATAACATACTATGTTGAACCGCAGTATTTTCAGAGAGTTAAATTAGACCTTTACAATAGTATTGAGAGCAAAATAAGAGTTCAAGATCTGAGAGTAGGTCAGAACAATGGTCTTACACTAATCTCTCTACAACTTACCACTAAACTAACTATAACCCAATAGTAGAAAGCAAAAAGAGAGGTAGAGGATTTGGTCTGAGTTTACCAGAGTTAAGGTCAGTTTGTATATAATTAGAAGGGAGGGAGGTAATTGTGAATTAAGAATATAATATTGAAATTACTATAGGAAGGGATTTTATTTCTCAAATCTGAGATTGTTTTATTGAATATGCAGTGAGCTGAGTTGAGTTTAAGGGAATGAGGTATCACTTTTATATTTTCTGTAATACTAGTAGGTATATTTGAAATATATTCAATATATGTCTAATATATCAGATATGATATATATGCTATATATGCCAGATATGATATATCTGCTATAAATTCTATAAATGCTACATATGTCACATCATGAACATCAACTAATCTAATTAAGGTAAATAATAATCTTTTATAGGTTTTGAGATAAGACTATTATACATATCTAAGATATACTACATATGAAAAGACTAAACAAGATTTTAAAACTAAAAATAGAACATTGTATCATGTCAAAGTGTAGTATTTTCAAAAAGTCAAATTTAACCTTTATAATTCTCCCTCATTAATTTATACGTTCTATACATATAAATTCTTAGGTTTTTGAGGTTCACATTTTACTTCTTCTATTGTAGATTTCAAACTCAGATAGAATACACTTTGACATTACTCTGGAGCTTCTCACATGACTTATTTAGCAGTTAATATAGATATTTTTTTCCTTATGTTCATCCAAATCTCTTCATCTCAGTTCAATTTCTACTACACTAAAAAACATCATATGAACAATCTTATGGTCTAAGAATCTTATATTTGTATTATAATTTTCAGCATCTTCTATATTTAGTAATAAGTTTCTTTCTTATTACAAGAATAAGATATTATCTAGTACAGTATAATATAATGCCAATCTTCTTTTATAAGTTTAATTCAATCAAAATTTTTTTTTTTTTTTTTTTTTTTTTTTACTTTAGAATTTTGCTAATTTAAATTTTTAATTTACTTTCTCTAGGAGATTAATACTAGGATACTAACAACTTAGACTGAATTCTGTTTACTATCAGATTTACAGTAGAGTTAGGCTAGCTTATTTTCAAATTATGAATTCGTTAAATGTTCTGGGTTAAGAATTGGTGGACATATTTAGTACTAACAATCTTCTCTTCTATTTTAGAGTTGATTCTGAATTTTTTTATTAATTTACAGCAGATGACTTCTTGTTGGGCTCTCTTATAATTCATTCTCACAACACTAACAAGTTACAGGGTATATTAGCTACTAAGTTGTAACTATAGTATTAGATTACATATAAAGCACTATGAAATCTAACTTCTTTAAGGCATAGTAGTCTCTGATAGTTAGATAGTTGTATATGTAGAATGTTTCACTATATTGTCTGGTTGTTTCATAGTAGTTTAATTTTTGCTATTGATTTCTGCTCAGTTTCATATATTCCAACACCTTAATTGAAATAGCAAAGACTTTATTCTCTTATCAATTTTCACCTTCTAAAATCTTGGCAATAGACCAATATTTTTGTTAGTCCTTTGGCTTCTTAATATCTTTAGAAATATCTATACTGATTTCTATCTTATTTTCTGCAAGTTGAGCCTTAGTTAGAGTCATATTAAATCTTATAGGTTGGTCCTGAGTATTGTGAATCTCACTGTCACTACTAAATGTTGAGAGCAGAATAGGAGTTTGGGGTTTAAGAGTAGGTCAAGACAATGGTTTCATACTAATTTCTCTACAATCTACTACTAAACTAACTATAACTCCAATAGTGGAAGGCAGAAAAAGAGCGTAGAGGATTTGGTCTGAGTTTACTAGAGTTAAGGTCAGTTTGTATATAATTGGAAAGAGTAATCATAGATTAATGAATATGATATTGGGGTTACTATAGGAAGTGATTTTATTTCTCAAATCTGAGATTATTTTATTAAACTTACAGTGAGCTGAGTTGAGTTTAAGGAATTAAGGTATTACTTTTATACTTTCTGTGATACGAGTAGGTACATTTGGAATATATTTAATATATGTCTGATATGTCTGATATAACATATATGCTATATGTGCCAAATATGACATATCTGCTATAAATTCTATAAATGCTACATATGTCATATTGTGAACATAAGCTAATCTAATTAAGATAAATAATGATCTTTTACAGATTTTGAGATAAGACTATCATATATATCTAAGATATACTACATATAAAAAGACTAAACAAGATTCTAAAACTAAAAATAAGATATTATATCACATTGAAGCATAGTATTTCTAGAGGGTCAAATTAGACCTTTACAACAGGCATGCAAATCTCTAACATTAATAGGTTGCCTAGAGATAAAAAAGCTAAAACTCTTTTATATAATAAAGGAGTTATGAGAATTTTAATAGGAAAAAGGGATTAAGAAGTAAAATAAGATATATAGAATTAGTGAGTTTTATTGAATTTAGTACATTTAGGATATTAAAATATTAAGATATGTTTAAGTATTATAAGTAGAAAAAGAGTTATATGAAATATATTAATATAAATTGTATATAATAAAATGTATTCACTCATAATAAAAAATAGCTCTTGATAGTTTGCTTTTATAAACTGAGCTCTTTATTAAATAAATTCTACTACCTAACTCACACTTTCTTTAAATATCTTACCTCTGATACTCTACTAGGTAGCATAGTAGAGTTATCTTTGTGAAACCTATTGATTAAACCATGATTACTGTATCCCTCTAAAGTGATAATTGACCTGTTTTCTAGTTGTAGAAAAGGCAACCTAAGCTTTAAAACATCTACTTGCTAAATCTAACTGTTTTTTTCAATATTGTTATCCAGTTGCTGATCAATTACAAAATCAGTTTGGTTCTAGTGACCAAACCACCTGTTTTCAATATACTCTTAATTACTTAGTGAAAGGTTTATTTGGTCTTAATGCTTACTTCCTTAAGTTAACCAAAGATTTAGCATATACTTTAATCTATAACATAATGAGGCTTAAAAAAGAAAAAAAATATAGTGAGGAATTGATTATTTAATTATGCAGGTTTTAAGGTAATTTAATATTTTCAGAAGAATTGAAGATATTTAATATGAAGTAATAGCAATTTATCTATTAATTATTAATAGATAACTTAATTCGTAACTTGTTCTTTTAGAAAGGCAAAAATGATCTATATTTATACAATTTTGTTTATGAAGGCTATACTAAGTAAATCTTATATAATTAAGTTACTCATATCTTTAAAAGCAGTTGTTTACTTCTTTGTGAGCAGTTGCTTCCTCTTTTTTGAGTAGTTGCTTTACTTGTATTTAAGCTATCTCAAGATAACACAAAGCTACACTGCTCACATCATTATACAATTCTATTCAATTAGGGCTTATTGAATATATGCCTTAGCCCTACTGTTTATTCTAATGTTTATATAAATTATTATTATGATTCTTAAATATAAATAAAGGTATGAGTAGTCTAATAAATAAATAACTATATAAAGTATAATCAAAATAATAAAAAGACTAAATAATAATAAATAAATAAAAAAGATAATAAATAAATAAATAACAAATAAAAGAAAAGAAAGAGAAATAGGGAGAATGCTTAGACTTGTCATTCAATAGTTAACTTTGTATGTTTTATATTTCTATCATTTAATTATTATAATTTAATAAAAACCTGTGACTTATAATGAGATACTAATTTATAATCTAACACTATTCAGATCACCTAGGTAGCAATAGTCATGACCTAGTTATAGGTCTTAGACAGGTTATCTGAGTGACTCTTATATAGATACAATTACTAATTTAAAGCATATAGTATTACATATATATTCTGATTTACTTCAGCCAAACTGTCACATAGCTGACAATGTATATATTTTGTTTGTTGTATCTTATAGCTCATAATATATTCCCAAGCCTAATTCCTAATCTAATAGTATGCTACACTTCTTTTTTCTACAAGCCCTAATAAACTAAAAATAGAAATATCTAATATAATTAAATAAACTAACAGAGAGAATCATGGTTTTTGGTTCAGAGACCTATTTGTATCCCAACATATTCCCCTCTTGGGTTTAAGCCTCTGCAAAAGCAGCATATAGATCAAGTAGATTAGTATTTTCTTTAAGTTTTTGATTTTTGGCTTCTTAAATTAACTTCATGAAAGCTTTCTTACTAAGTCATAAGAGGTAATACTTTGAGCTACAAAAAGATTCAGAAGGCTTCTATAATCATATAATATATAGATCACTATGTTATCTTTATTAGAAACTTCTCTTTAATCTTAAACTCTTAACATTTTTTATTTGATCTTTTATCTAGTAGATAGTAGTATCAATACTGTATGTATGATCTAGAAAATGTTTATAACTTTTAATACATTAGTTTAAATTGAATAAAATATATATTATTAAATTAGTGCATTAATACAGATTTAATAAACTATATAAAAATTATTAAAATTCAAATACTAGATCTCAAAAAATACTAGTTCTAGCTTTTTATAATAATCTATATAATCTAATTAGCTAAACAATTACTATTTAAATTTTATTATATGTAGTATATTTATTTTTATTTTTTTTTTTTAAGCAAAGCTAAGGTGAGGTCATATTTCTATCTTTATTAATAATTTAATTAATAATTTAATTAAAATTTACAAAGAAATTTTTATATACTATATAATACAAGGTATAATCTTAAACTATATGACAAAATTTGAAACTCAAACTAATTTATCTGTGACATAAACCTACTAGAGTAGTTATGACTCATCTAGATTTGAATGTTGATAATATTATTAGTTGGGATACTATATTTGATCTATTCAATAGACCAAATATATAGTTTGTAATAAGCAAATCCTTCAGAAGAGTATAGAGAGTTTTTGTATTATTTTTTAGAATAGCCACATATACAAGTAATTTTATTTGAGTTGAGGTGATTATATGTTAAAAGTGAGCTTGATTGTATAGTATTAGCTTGTGTATTTTGTTTATAGAAATTAATATTGTTTGTTTGTTTTCATTCAGAGAGTTTGGTATAGTAAAGTTTCTATAGTTGCTCATATATTAATTCTGATATTTTTATAAATAATAATATTATAAGTTGACAAGCAGATTTGTGAGAGTCAGTGTATAGATATAGTAGCTAAATAAGATCATTTAGTATAAGATCTGTAATAGTTTGATGAAGTGAAATATTGTTAGAAAATAGTTGTAGTAATTGTAAAGAGTAATGATTAATGAATAAGTTTTGAAGATAAAGAAGTTGTGAAGGTAAAATATCAAGATTGTTTGTTGTAAAATTAGATTGTATATTTGATTTAATTATATTGAAGATTAAATATATGTTAGGGCAAAATATCTAATGTATGCTATCATCTGATTAATTGTAATAAATACATTGTTTTGTTTTAATAATGTTAGGATAATATCTATATAACTGAGATATAGTTAGAAGATTGCTAAGAAGATTTTTAACTCAGAAGATTTTGGTTTTACTCAGTTTGTAGTTAGTATAGTTAGATGATTGTGGGAGATTATTATTAATTACTGCCTAAGTTAAATTTTAGTTAACTTGGTTTGAGAATTGTTTTCAAAGTTGTGTTCTAAATTATGAGAACTATAGAGCTATTGTAAAAGCATTACAAATATTTTTAATAAATTTATATACTAGTTGTTCAACAGAAAAATTTTTCTAATAAAGTATGTAGGAATTATTAAAATAATTTGTATGATTGAATTTGAGAAATTCTAAAAATAAATAGTATAATGCTAGAAAGCTTGTTGTGTTGTTAAATTTATTGTCACTATATGCTTGAACTTTATGAAAGACAATATTAATATTTTGTGATTTGATAAATTTGAATAAAGTTTCCCAAATTGGCTAGTAATTATATTTTGTTTTAGTATTATAGTTTGTTGTTTATTGTTGAATTTTGTTGTATTTGAAAATTACTAATTTTAAGTTAGTAAAGATTTATAATTTGCAATTTTTTGGTGAAATATTTATAGCAGAAAGTATTGCAATAAGCTCTGCTTTATAAAATAAAGGCCTAGTTTTAATTTGTACTGCAAAAGTTTTGACTACTTGGTTGTTAAAAATTTGAACTCAGCTAATTCTTATAGAGTATTGATCTGTATATATATATTGTACTGAACAATCAGTATAGAATATAAGCTCTTGTTAATCTAAATTTTGTTTAGTTATATCTTGTAAAGTTTTTAAAATTTCATTAGATTTGAATATTTCAGCTATATAGTTATTTTCCAAGTTGGTGCTTGGAAGAGGTGGAATAGTTAGCAGATATCTAATTGCTAGATTATAAATTAAATTTGTTAAATTAGCATTTAGCTTCAATTTGTTTAAGAGATTATTTGTAGAAAGCTTAGTCTAAACTTTAGTACTATGTATAGCTAATACATTAATAGTACATAAGTTTTTAATATAGTTAGAGTTTAAGCTACAACCTAGGCATAGTGTACAGTTAATAGGATAGTTTGAATAGTAGACTATATAGCTTGAGTTATAGTCTGTAGTCTAATAGATTATTGATATAGTATTGCTAATTGAGAAGAATTTATAAGCTTTTTCTAAAGTAATTTGATTGTTGGTTATTGAGAGTATTCATAGTTTCTTAGTTTTGAAATAGTTTGTACTTAGAGCAAAAGGATTGGAAGAGTTTAAAGATATTGAATCTATAATCTTTCTAGTATAAGAGCTTATAGTAATTGTTTCTTCTAAAAAGGAAAACTACAAAGACTGTTTTTCCTTAAGAAGGTATTGTAGTCAAAATGAAATATATTATCATTTTAGAAGAGTATTGTTTTCAGATATTGTAAGTTAGTCTAAATATATTTGGTTTTTTCTGTAAAGCTATTATTTAAATATTATGTAAAGAGGATATTTGTTAAGTATTAGTTCTAATAGATATGCTTTGTATTGATAAGTTTTAGACTACTGATAGTTATTATTAGCTGTAATAACTATTTTGAGTATATTAAAAAGCTTGATAATTATATAGGTTGTTGTATATTTGTTTGGTCCTTCAATTATAGGATTTGGATATTAAAGAATATTTGTAGTAGACTATAAAATATTTTGTAGTTATTAGACTCAGATTTGTATAGATATCTCTAATAAATCAGAGTTGTTAAGCTATGATAAAAATTTAGTTATATGATATTGTAATTGAATATTCTAGATATTTTTAATACTATAAATATTATAGTTAAGCATGATGCTATTTGGAAGTATTTTAGAATGATTTGCTTTGTGTTTGGCAACAGTAAGATATTTTGAGAGAATGTTTCAACATATTGTTAAAAAGATAACAATATTTTGTATTCTATATTTTAGAATTGAGATGATTACTTTGTTGATAATATAACTAGCTTGTTTATTAGTAATGTTTTTTGTGTGTAAAATATCAGTAAGAAAGAAGGCTTCTTTAGATACTAAGTTAATTTTAGCTTTTTAGTAATTATTTAAAATAAACCAACAACCTATAAATTTAAATAGTATTTTTGCAAGAATAGGTGTAATAGTAGAATTAATAAATTAAATATTATGAAAGTCTACAGTATTAGAAACTAGAATAGATTTGTTTGAATTGACTTGAATACTTACTATTAAGAAGAATAATATAATAATCTTAATTATTTTATTAAGCTATAATTTGGTTTTTGCAATCTAAAATATATCATCCATATAGCCAAGACTAATATATTAGTTTGTGTTTTGTTTGGTTTGGTTTGTTATATGTTTTTAGACCATGTTGTCTATAGTTAGTAGCCTTTTACTTCTTTAGAGATTTTAGTTATAAGAGGATTATAATAAATCTGCTAAAGGAGTAAAGTTATTGTTTTTCTTTGATCAATACTATTTTGAACCTGATATGAATTTGTTAATTCAAAGTTTATAATAACTTTGTTTGTTCGATCAAGAAGAAGATTAGATAGAATATTTATGAGAAGTTTAGAAATTGGATTCTTTGAAGAGCTAGTTTGAAAAGATCAAAATTAACTGAATCATATGCTTTGCTTATATCCTGAGATAGGAGATAAAGTTCTTTTTTATTGCATGCTATATCTTCTATAATATTGTTAAGAATCTTAATAGGTATATTAGTACTATTACCTGATAATGCAATGTAATTAAAAAGAGATAGTTAGGCTAGTAGCAGCCTTTTATCAACTAAAAGCTAGAAATTTGTATATACAAATTCAAACTCTTATGAGAGAAATATTTACTGCAATAGATCATACTTAGATGCTAAAAGGTAACTGAGTAAGTTCAGAATAGTTTTAGAAAAGTAGTTTGTTATAATTAGTATAGCAACTTGCTTGTAGCTTTAATAAGTTTATTTTTAATAAAATAATAGGAAAGATCACTTAAGTATAAAAAAAAAAAATTAAAAAGATATAGTATATTATATTTGGTTAAGATAATATTAAGTCAATTAGTTAATATTTTGGTATAATTTTTTTCATATATTCAATAAGGCTAATTAGTCTAGTATTTGAAAGATTTTTATAAAATAATAGTTTTTTAGATATTAGAAAGATACAGCTATTCTGTGAAGAACCAATTATATGATAGCCAGACTCAATATACAGAGCAGACTTTAGTATTCTCTGCAACTGTAATAACTGAATATACAGCAAGCACCTCTGTAGAAGTTCTTTTTCTAGTCTTAGATTCCTCTTTACCTATCCTTCTAAGACTATTATTATATGCTACAATCTTTTTCTTCAATACTACAATCTTCCTTTACTACTACTAACTCAATCTTTAGATTCATTTATAAACTATCTAAACTCACTTAAATTCTTCTTGCCAGTTAAAATTTCTATTAACAATATATTTACAGAAATATACATATATATCAACACTCTAGATACTCTTCTTCCTTATTATACTATACTCTTTAAATCTGATTTTACTAACTTTACACACCTCTCAATTAAAACTAACAAATACTATAACACTTTTTTTCCTATACTAACTCTAACTCTTTTATCTCTGCAGCATATACAACACACTAACCAAACTCTTACTTTGTATACTAACTTTTTACCATCTGATCTTATACTAAATATTGCTACTTACAATATAAGAGGCTATAACACCCTCACCAAATAGCAATTATAGGAATTATACTATATTCAAAACAACCTCAATATAATCAGCATTACTGAAACTAAACTAGCTAACCTCTCAACAGTCAAATTCTTTAATACATCCTAATTCAAATACTTCTAGTCAAACTCCTCAATTTCTAAAGAAGGAACAGATATAATAGTCAGAAATTATCTACAGCTCTATATCTATAATATACTCTGCTATCTTAGTAGAGCAGTTACCTTAGATTTTTACTTTAAAAATAACTACAAATTCAGAATTATCTCAGTATACCTTTTTTTCTCTAATCTAAACATACTGTTACAAGTGGTGTAGCCTTCTTAATACACCCCAAGTAATATAAGACATGGAAGGGGAACTTCTAATGGTGTCAAAGTGGAATGTTACTTCACTGTGGCAGTTCATTAGAGAAGTTTATTTTTAAAGCCAAAAGATTATATTTATTAAAGAACTAATAAAGAACTTAGTACTTTATTAGAGAACTGTATTAATTAGAACTATACAGAACTATTTTACTATTAATTAATAGAAGATTGTAGAGGACAAATCTAAGTTGGGGCAAAGAGAAAAGAAGGGTTTATATATCTTTTTAGAAAAGGTAGAAAAGGTAGAAAAGGTAGAAAAGATAAGAAAAGTAGAAAAGGTAGAAAAGGTAGAAAAAGTAGAAAAGGTAGAAAAAGGTAATTTGTTTCAATATTGCTTCTAAGATAACTTAATAACTACATATCCTACAGATAGGAAATATAGCTCATTTAAAAGATCTAATCGAGCTGAATCTAATAGTAAAATCTAAAACTATTTTTAGCTTATAAGTTATAATAATATAAAAATACAATAATTAAGAAATATACTAAAACCTATTTTATAACAATACGAAACTTTATATAAAACAAAATTATCTCATAGATTCAACAGGCCTAATCCCTAAACTTATACCTAATTATTCTTAGTAATTTCAATGCCTCTACATAATCTGAGATTCTATCATCATCCAAATTCAAACTAATCTTTTACCTCCAAGTTCTAATATATATGACCTTGCTAATCACACTAATAACCTTAGCAATACCTGGTCTAATAGTAACTCTAGTAGTAGAATTAACTATATCTAGACCCAGAACTCACTAATTCTCTACCTTAATAACTTTCAACTTGACTTCTCTTTATCTTCTACAAATAGTAACTATATGATACTTATTTCATTTTAGTCTTTTCTTACTGCCTTTACTTCTACATACTACAAATCTCACACTAAATATTGAGTATTTGACTACAAACAAATGAACAAAGAAAAATGAAAAGAATTTTCTAACTAAGTTGATCATAACCTTTAATCACATAGTATTTCAACTCAAGCTCGAGTTAGTAGCTCTCTAGAAACAATCTAGCACAAAATCTCAATAAGTATTATCCAAGCTGCCTTACAACATATTCCTAACAAAAAATATACTGTATGCAACTTCTTTTATACTTTTACCCCTACAGCAACCTTACTTCACAATAATCTGAAAACAATTGAAAATCTGATAAAACAAACACAGAATTCTGTTATAAACTACACAAACCTATATTCTAATACTGAAACAATCATCTCTGAACTCAACAATAAACACAACTTTGAAATTAACTATTTACCTACTTCTCCTTCTCTACTCTCTAACTGGATTACTCATACCAAATCATACTGAAAAATACTCTTTTATATATATAATCTTGAAAACACCAAACACCTAAACTAATACATCAACAACTCAATTAATATCTACTGCAATAATTTAACTAAACAACTAACTAAAATAATTAATAGCATTTTGAACTGACACACAGACCATGTATATGTCAACAATATCAAAACACTAACTAATCTAATTACTAACTCACCATTTATCAAAAATCATATTAAATCTCACTTTGAAAATTGAACTTTATATAAACTCTACAACTCTCTAATCTTTGATATACACTGGTCTAATACTTACTTACCTCTTCATATGTCAATACTGAATAGTACAACTCTACTTTCTTAGAAATTACTCTTGACAAAGTTACCTCAACTATCTAACAACTCCTAACAAAAAAGTTTGTAGCCTATCAGGTATTAGCTATGAGATGCTTAAGCATATTAGTCATAATACTACTTCTGTTATCACTCTTCTATTTAACAAATGCATAACTACTCAATCTATTTCTAAACAGTAGAAACAAGACTACATATATCCCATCTCTAAAAAACTAAACTTCAAAGGCAATTTGAACAAAACCAGATCTATCAGCTTAGTAGAACATATCAAAAAACTTTATACCAAAATCTTAACAAATCATCTAAATAAAGTCCTATCTACTCACTCTATTTTTAACTCTTATAACTATGTTGCACTCTCTAGTAACAATACTAATACTCTAATACATATCCTCAATAATTTTATTAAAGATGCTTTTGTTTATAAGAAACCTCTTTAGATCCTGTTCTAGGATATGAGTAAAGCATATGACTTAGTTAATTTTGATCTTTTCTCTAAATCACTACACAGAATCTAAATACTAACTCAACTCATTAATATACTTACAAACCTTCTAATTGACTGCAACAACAGGTTATCACTAACTTTAGTCTAACTTTACTATATACTGTTCATGATAGTATTGATCAAGATAAAACTATTACTTCACTTTTCTAGAGAATCTACTATGACCCACTTCTTAACTAAATCTTATCATCATATTCTGAATATACTATCTCTACTTTCTACTCTCTTTTAATATCCCCTTTCTCCTCTCAAAATACTCAAACTAATACTTTTATTCTTGCCTATATGGATAATACTCTTTGAATTACTGACTCTAAAGACCAACTTGAACAGATTATACAAACTGCTAGCTTATTCTACCAAATGGCAAACATAACTATAAACCTACACAAATCTACTCTAATCTTTAATTCTTTACTAACTATCTCTATAACTTATATAAACTCTCAAATCTATATACAACCTAAAAATACTCTACTCAAATTTCTTGAATGTTGGTTTCCTATTAACTGCAATTACCTATTTCAAACTAAACTAATCTCTAACAAGGTCACTAACTTTTGCAATATACTAAATAGAAAAAAATTACTAACAAACAAACATTATATATAATCAACACTATTATCATACTAACTCTTAAATACAGGACCTATAATATTATACTTTCACAAACTACCTGCAACAAATTTCTTACTAAATACCTAACTATCACAAAACATAAAACTAAACTTTCCAAATCTATACCAAATAGTACTATACTCAACTACAATATCTATGGCATTAAAAACATCTGGGATATCTAACTTCAATACTATATAACATCATTTCTATAAAGAATTAACAACTACTAACTCCTTGGAATCAGTACTCATATCTAACTCCAACAACTACAAAATAATCTCTAGTTATCTACTAACATACTTCACTATTCTAACCTAATAATTGATAGCAAAAACAAAAATACAACTATATTTAAAATCATTTAACTACTCCTACACCTCAATATAACTATTCAAATAGACCTAAATCTCTAATACCTATATACTCTTAACTACTCCTATATACTAATTGAAAACCTTCTTAACAACTACTTCTAATATACCTCCTTTAAACAATAATTATGTACAAAAAAAATTATATTTCTTGAATAGCTTATATCTTCTGATAATACAATACTTCTTGATTGAACTCATATCTCTACATGCATTAAATATCTCTCTACTAGCAGAAAACCAAAATGGTTCTCTATACTTGAAAAAACTATTCTCACTAACTCCTCAACTCATGCAATTTTAAACCAAATAACTCTTTTAGATATTAATACACTTTCTTTCTTTACTAGTCACTTTATAACAAACTATCTCTCTAGCTTCTTACATATAATAATAATATTATTGTTATTAGAAAAGCACACTGCTATAACTACTTCACTAATACTATCTCTATACATATTAGCAAACAGATACTGATCTATCAATAATTACTCTCTACTCCACCTCTCCAATTTCTTGTCACCCATCACTAGTCGAATATATAAAAATCAGCCACTGATTGTTTTAGCTAATTCGACATGAATTCAACTGTTGAAATTAGGGCAATTGAAAGCTGATTTCTATTGGAAATCGACTTATAATCAGTATTTTCATTAAATTTTAAGTACCAATTTCCAATAAAATTCAGCCTTCAATCGCCCTAAATTCGACAAGTAAATTCATGTTGAATCAGCCAAAACAATCAGTAGCTGATTTTTAAGATAATTCGGAAAGTATTTGGTAGTTGAATTTTATGAAAAATCAGCATACTTTTAATTGCCAATTTCTAATAGAAATTGGCCAAGAATCACTCTAAGTTCGACAAGTGAATTCATGTCAAATCGGCCAAAACAATCAGTAGCTGATTTTTAAGATAATTCAGAATACATTCAGTAGTTGAATTTTATAAAAAATCAGCATACTATTAGTTAATGTTCAACCTTAGTTCAATAGTCGAATTAATATCGAATATTTATAACAATGATGAATTTTTGTCAATATAATTATTGATTTATTAATTCTTTATTATATAATAATTAATTTAATTAAATAAAAATACATATTAAATTTAATAATACAAAAAAAATTTATGCTCTTTTCTTTCCCTGTTGAGCTTTCTCAAGAGAGAAAGCTGGTTGTTTACAGCTTTCATTATTACTTCCCTTATTATTCCCTTTATCTTCACCATCATTATTACTATCACTTTCGTCAGTCTTTTCGAGTTCTTCACTCCCACTTATTACTTCATCTTCTTTGACTACTTCATCTTCTTCGATTACTTTATCTTCCGCGATTACTTCATCTTCTGCAATCACTTCAGCCTCCACAATTTCTTTATCCCTAGCTACAGCTGAATCGGGAATATCATTTGGCCAATTAACTCTTAATATTTCCAAAGTCTGGCACAGACGTTTATGCTAGGGTTACGTAGCCTGGTCAAGAACATTGTGTAAAAGTTCCAGTAACTAAATATAGAAAATATAAACCAACTTAAATTAAATTATATAATGATAGTTAATTCAACTTCAAAACTGATTTAATTCTGTACACTGAATTAAATCAGTTTTGGAGTCAATATTTAAAAAGAATAAATAATATATATACCTTGGATGACCTCTAGGAAAGATCATTGACATTAATATAAAGATTTCCCTCATTATCCCTTTCATCCAATGTGTCAGATAATTCGGGTGAGTGAACTTCATTGTTCGCCAACAACTTTTTCACTTCTTCGATATTATTTCCTTTAATGCGTTTTTTTTTCTTTACGTAAAGGGACTTAAATGCTCTGGCGCATCGAGCTATTTTCTATAAAATTAAAAAATTTATTTTAAAGTTATTGTTATTTCATAATTCTAGAATACCTAAAAAATTTTTCTTTCCCAAAATCTAATCGATCCCAGGATTGATGAGATTTTGGGAAAAAAAATTTTTTTAGATGTTTCAGAATTATGAAAACAGCTGTAATAAATTTAGAAGAAAAAAAATTGTACTCAGCTCACTAATAATTTTGGTGTATTCTTTTATTGAAATGTGTGCTCTAAACTGGGTCTCAGTAGAGTGATCTAGTATTTCTGGTCAATTTGAGGTGTTGTTGAAGAATATTATCAATTTCCATTCTATTTGTGTTATATTTCTTGTCCAAAAGTTCAAATAACACAGGGATTATATTTTTTATCAGGTGGTCCTTTTGTTCGAGCTAGGTCTTATCATAATCGATATTATGTTCAGCACCCTTTTCTTTTAATATATAAAATAATACTTTCTATTTAAGAAAATTAAGAATTATTAATTTATATGTTTTTATATAATGATAAGTGCTGCTAAGGGAAAATCTGTAAGTGAATATTTATCACTAATCATATTAAAAATAATATAATTAGTGATAACTTAAATATTCACTTACAGATTTTCTTTAGCAGCACTTATATCAATAAATACCTGAAGTTCCTTCTTTCGAGTTGTCTCATCCCTAAATGCTAATTGAGACATTTCCTCTCTATTCAGTCTTCATTGAGCACTTTCAAACGATTCAGCAATATTTCCTTCTTCCCATTCGAATTAATCTCAAGATTGCTAGTGGCTCAAAACATGCAATACACTAACTTTATCAGTTAAAGATGAAAAGAATTCTGATAATGTAGTAACTATATCAGATAAACATAAAAAATTATCTTGAAGAGAATGAATTTCATTCCATAATAGAAGGTTTTCTAGAATTAAAAAAAAAATAATAGTAAATTAATTATTAAAAAAATTTATATACAAATAAATATGAATGTTGCCAAGTGAAAACCAGGAAGTCGAAAAATAAATTAATCTATTTTTCAACTTCTTGGTTTTTACTTGGAGACATTCATATGTACCTTCTTCTAATCTTTGATTTCTTTTGACTAGGTCAAATTCTCTTTCTTCCTATAAGTTAAAAAAGGTAAGAGGTGTTGATTCTCTATCAATACGAGGTGATTGTACAGGTTGGCTTTGAGGTTCAGGAAGTGCAACAGATTGTCTTGATTGCTGAAGTAATTCATCTAAGCTAGGCTCAGTAGAGATAGGTTGGAAAGTAGTAGATCTTGGTCAGATAATTAGACAGGTAGAAGTGGATGTTGAAAAAGTTTGTTGGGTCATAGTTGAAGGTCGAATTGTAGTATTAGAAGTTGAAATAGATAGTTGGTTCGAAAAAGTTTGTTGGGTAGAAGTTGGTCAAGTTGTTTGAGTAGTTGGATAGGTCGAAGTAGAAGTGGAAGAAGTTTAATAGGTCATAGTTGAAGATTGAATTGTAGTAACGCAAGTTGAAATAGACAGTTGGTTCAAAGGAGTTTGTTGGGTTGAAGTGAGTCAAGTTGAAGTGGGTCGAGTTGAGGTGGGTCGAGTTGTTAACGTTCTTTTTGTTCTAGCCATGTTTTAAAGTGAAAAAAAAGAGCAAGTGAAAATAAATAGTAAATTTAATACGAGAATAGATTTTTAAAAAAGAGCAAGGTGAAACAAAATAAATTTAGTGCA